>NDXB01019282.1:0-38586 GCA_002631895.1 Agapornis roseicollis
GGGCATGGGTTGGACTTGATGATCTTGGAGGTCCCTTCCAACCTGGTGATTCTGTGATTAATAATAAATATACTGTTTACTTATAAATATAATAAAACATACTGTTTACTTTTACATATTTTGTTAAGTAACTTCCAGTAGAAATTGAAACTATCTTAGAGTTAGGGTGAATTAATTAGAGACCTTTTTAGTATTTTTGCATAATGCTTTAGACTGGCATTGCTTGTTATTTGGTTGTTAATGTTCATCAATTACTAGAACAAATAATATTGTAAATATGTACTTAATTTAGTTAAATAGTGGTCCTATGCTATGTGATTTCTTGTTCTTGATTTTCATATTAGATTTTTAAATTAAATGAGTAGATTTCGTGTTTTTCTATTTATTCCATTTGATTTAGAATCATGAAATGTTGCCAATAATTCCAGTATTCTCTCCTACAGTGAGGTTGCTAAGAAAATTGCCATTTGGTACTATGCAGTTTATAGTTGGAATTCCCATAGCATTTAAGTGCATGAAAATTAATATCCTTTTATATCAAATCCAATAGCTGTTACTGGAACATTTGGAGTGCCTTGTCTCAAGACATGAAAGGTCACTGAGGATGACAGTGGTGAAGCGGCAAGCTCAGTCTCCCTCAGGAGTTTCCAGTGAAGTTGAAGTCCTCAAAGCTCTGAAATCTCTGTTTGAGCACCACAAGGCTTTGGATGAAAAGGTACAGTATGGAAAAAAAGCTTACTAAATACTGTCTTTAACTTACTTAACTGTGCCTTATGATGCAGCAGAGCATCTGTATTGTTTATTTGCTTCTTGGAATATGTCCTGTACTTACAGCATGTACATTTGTCCAGAGAAAACCATAGGAATGTATGACCAACAGCTGTAATGCACTTCAGGTCACTTTACCTATCTTTTGTAGACAACAGTGCTGACTTTTCAAAACAAGAAAATCTCACCCCTACCAGACATGCTTCTCCTATTTAGCAGTACATAAGGATGACACCATGTAATTTATTGTGTTTACAATGTGTTTTTAAGTTATTGCTGAGAAAATGTAGGTAGCTCACATTTTAAAAACACACAGAATAAAAAGGCAGAATGAGATGTTTCTAACTACATAAATGAACCTGCCTCTCAAAAAGTTTTAAAAGGAAAACCTTCTAAATTTCACACATGTTTTTATCATTTACTACAGAAGCATAGTGTTTCCTTTACAAGTAGTGTAACCTAAAATATGTAGTAGATCCTTTGTTGTAGAATAACAATAAAATCCATGGATGACAACTGTATCTAGTTATGCTAATTATGAGGGTCTTTCCACTGGATTCCTCATGTGTCCTCTGGTGGAAAGACTTTTGTGTGAATGAAACTTTGTACAACTAGGAGGTATCACTTTGAGCATTGCTCAAATTGATGTCTAGAAACACTATATTCAGAAGATGATGCATCTGAATTAGTTAAGACGTACCTCAAAACTACACATTCAAGGAGCACGTAAGAGCCATTGCTCATGAGTAAAGAGCCTTGTACCTTGTGGGGTTTGTCTTGGCTGATTTGCTTGCTCTTATTGCTGCAGCTGAGTTGTTTCTCTATTTGAGATGTTTGGGAAAGTAGAAGAGACATTTGTGTAGCACAGCACCCAAGACTATTGACTGCAGAGTTGATCTGTGTTTGCATAGAACCAGTTGATGGTCTCACAGTAATAAATTTAACTTTTCCAAATTCAAAAATATACTCAGAAAGTCGACCATATTTAAGTAATTTATAGTAATTATTTTCTTTGGTAATAAAGGTGTGAAACACTGTGGGTTTTGAGTCATACTGGGTTAACTTATAAGGTTCGAAGTTAAATGAATTTTGTGCCAAATCAAAACTTATTTTGTGCTTAGCCATAGCTTTAGTTATAAATTCTATTCAGCTACATGTCATGGAAGTATGTTTAAAAAAAATCTAGGAAAAGGAATATAATGATTCTTGCTTCTGTAGGCAATTTATTGTAATAAGCTTTTAGATGTCATTAAGATTTACAAAATCCTGTATTATTAAAAATATCTTTTGAGGACTGATACAGTTTATGGTCTGAGCTTTGATCTTTTACCCAACATTTTAAACACTGGTAAAATTACAGAGTAGGGAGTTTTCCTGCTTCTATACTTTTTGACATTATGCTGGATACATATGAGAAACAATAAGAACTAAACTTTAAATAGATTCTGATTATTTAGCAGTCATGTACTTCTTACATATTTTCTTTTGTGAATGTTTTAGTGTTTAGGTACTATGCAGTTTATTTTACATCTCATTTTGAAAATTATTTTACAGAACTAGATAGAAGCTAAATATAATATTTTGACCTATATCTCTGGAAATTCTGGTGGGTTTTTCTAATGTAACAAGTTAAAATCAGTAATCAGTTAATTTCAAAATCTTGGAGTGACACAGGTCACACATCTTGTGCATGTAATGGGTCTCTGTCCCAGTGGTAATGATAATTATCAGCATAGAAAACTCAGCCATCTGCAGTCATATTAACAGATTTGTTACATTATAAAACAAGTTTTAAAAGAAATTGGCCAAAATGACTTTTTCCTATTTGCTATTCATCAATGCATTAACCTTTTTAATTTTGACATAGTAAATCATATTTTAATTGTAAAACTTTCCAAAATCATTAAAGGCAACAGTTTAATAAATTAGTTTAAAATAATAGATTATAAACCTATCACATATTATTTTCAGTTACATATCCTGTATGAAATTATGCATTTATGTTAAAGTGTCTTTCCTTAGAAGAATTGGATCAAAATTTTGCATGCTATCCAGATACCTGAAAATATAATACTATTGCATTATGCCATGCATTGTGAACATTATTGAGACTTCTACTCAAAAATAATGGAAGTAAAAGAGACTGCATACATCCAAATGTGCTCAAAAAACTATGGGTTTTGACAGAAAAATTACATAAATTAGATTTGTTTCAGACACTTCATAAGAAAGATATTAATCCACCTATGAAAATTCATTGAAGTTACTCAGAAACTAGTAAAACAATGTAGGTTCGACCTCCTAGAGGACATCTGGCCAAACTTCCTGCTCAAAGCAGGCTCAACTGTGTCAGGTTGCCTAGCTTGTTGAGTCTTGCACCTTGTTCCTTTTGTCCCATCACTCTGCATCTCCAAGAAGAACTTGGCTTTGTTTTCTCTGTATCTTCTGGTTACCTAGTTGTAGATAGCAAAAGAAAAAAAAAAAAATCTCCTCTGAACCTTACCTTTTTAAGTGTGATGAGACCCAGTCCTCTCAACCTGTTCTCATATGCCATGTGCTCCAGGCCAGGACCAGCTTGGTGGGCCTTCTTTGAAGTCTGTCAGTGTGTTTTTTGTATCGAGGAGCCCCAAACCAGATGCAATCTCAAAAGTCCAGAGGGGAATAAGTATTTCACTTGACCTGCTGACTGAGCTGTGTGCCCTTATTCACCCCTAGGTCTTTTCTGCAAGACTGCTTTTTCTTCCCCAAGCCTGACTTGTGTCTTGAAGTTATTCCATTCATAGTAATGGAACACCACTTGGACTTTGTGTCACTGATCACAAATCTCTAAGCTTTGCAGTCCATCCAATTTTCTACACACTATATAATCCCCTTACCCAATTCAGATCTCACCCTTTTCTCTAGGGTTAAATGAAAGACCTTGCAGAAAGCCTTGGTAAAGACAAAGTAGAAAACATTCCCTGTTCTCCCCACATCCATTGAGCCAGACATCTCATTACACAAGGCAACAAGTTTGGCCAGATGTCATTTGACTTTGACAAAGTCATACTGGCTCTTCCCAAATACTGTCTTGCCCCATATGTGCCTGGAAGTGGCTTCTGGAAAGATTTGCTCCATAACCTTCCCAAGAGTGTCCAGCTTGTACTTCCCTGGATTTTCACAGGATAATTTCTGCCTTTTATAATCATGGCCACAACACTTATGGGTTTTCCACTCAGCAGGAATCTTTGAATGAAAACAAATGATACTGGAAGCTTTAATTTTTTCTTCACAAGAAATGCTGACATTGAAACCAATAATTTAGCCTTTGCACCCTTGAAAAAGCATAACAAGATATTTTCATAACAATGCTTGCCTTTTAAATTCACAAAAATCTCAAGAAAGTCTATCCATTTTTCCTAAATGCAGATTTTCTTTCACTTTCTCACTTCCTACGCTTAAACATCTCAAGGTGGTGTAACAAATTCTGCCACAAAACTTGACTGGTCATGCAAGGATTGCTGTATACACCATACGAGAGTTACAAAACCATCCTCATTATTCTAATGAAAGTCAATGAAAAAGACAAAACAGACTCGAAGGTAAAAAATAAAACATATCAATTCAGGGTTCATAGTTCCAAGGAGGACTGCTTAAGTATAAGGAAAACCAGGAATGATACCTTATTCCAAATGACCTATTCTCTATATATTACATGAAGTCTATACTTTGCCTTTACCTTTTGTCCAAAAGACAGATCACCATAGAGAGTGGTGTCAAAATGCATTAGAAAGAGAAAGCATGTCATTGACAGTTATTTCAGTGTCTGACAGCTCCTTCAGCATCCCTTCGCCCCCTGTAGAGTGAAATCTTGTCATGAACTTCCCCTGCTAGAAAGCCATGTGGCTAAACCAAATACCTAAATCCTAGTGAGTGGAAGGTAGTAAGAGTATGCTGTTATTCTTACTTCATTGTCCTTATGAAATCCTAGCAGTGCCAGACAACCATCTTCATAGTTTGCTCTTGCACAGTCACAGTGTGTTTTGTGAGATTTTCACTTTAGGGTTTCAAGATAATGAATAAACATAAATATTTAGTATTCTATGTGTATCTCAAATAAATCTCATTGTGTCTCCTTGAGTGATTTGTGTCACAGCAAATAAAAATGGCACTAGCTGTATTATTATTATTATTATTTAGAAATTTCATTTGGCATAACCTATGCATATAGTCAAACATCAGTATGTATCTAATGATGCTAAAATATTTAGAAATCTGAAAACACTGGCCATGGACATTCCTGCTACCAATTCTAGATTTTCTTCATGCTCAAAGTTAAATGCAGTGATTGTTTTTAATAAGTGTAAGGTTATGTTATGTCTAATAACAAACAAAAGGTATTAAAAAAAATGAAAGTTTTAGACACTAGAGGTTAGAACTGATTACAAGTGGTAGTGATGTGAAATTCTGACTTAACATTTCCCATAGCCTTTGCTGTTGACTAAGGCATTTGAAATTTGTGGCTGTATTCATAGGGAAGATAGCCTGTGTGGAAACTTAAATTAATCACCCCTGACCTTCTTAATGCTTCAGTTCCCAAAGACTTCTCTTACTGCTGCTGTTATCTTTCTTTGGTTTATTTCATGCAATGACAAGTTTTAGAAATAATGTAAGACAGCTCTATGAAACATTTTGAGGTGTTATATAGGAATATACATGAAATAGTTTATAATAAAGAAGATGAAGATAAGATCTACTAAACATTATTAGAATTGAATAGAAAATAGAAACTCAGATTAATTTCATGGTTAGAATATACACTGAGTATAAGAGTAGGTCAGGAACTACATATTCCTCATATGCAAATAAGGAAGAACAAAACCTAAAAAAATGGTTATTTTATTTATACCATTTTATACCTACAATTAAATTCTAACATGTTCCTGAATATTTTAATGCAGATGTTTTTCATACTTTGCTTTAAACTTTGAGCTCAACATTTAAGCATTTGGAAAGAAGAAACTGTTTAAAGCAACTTCTTCCCCAAACACATTTTTTCAGTTGATGCTTCAAGAGAAGAGTCAAGCTGATCTTCACAGAGGAAGGAGAATACCAGGTGTTATTGTCCTAGCTAAGATTCAAAAAACACTGGGTTTCTTACGACTCATTCGTGGCAGAAAAGTATACCTGATATACTTGCAAATAAAATCAACCTGTTCATGTGAATAATATCACTATCTCTTTATTCATTAGCAGGTAGCTAGGAGAGATTTTATTTGACTGCTCATGGAAACAAAAAAAAAAAAAAGAGCTTCAATGGTAGCATGTGCAAGTGCTTTTTAATAGCTTTTTGTGGGCTGCAGATCTGGAAAGAATGAAGAAAGAATCTGACAGCAAGAGAAAAAGTGGGAAGCAGTTGCTAGGAGACAGAGAAAGATGGGTGATATTTTGTACCAACAGCAGTGCTAACATGACATTGACTATGTTACATTTCAAGATAATGCGGTTGCATTTAAAAGCCAGAGGAATACAGAGTCATCTGTGCACATGTTAGAGGATGTATCCAACCCTTTGCTTGCTATGCAACCCTTTTGCTCAGCACTCTAATAGGAATCTGTCCTTGAAACATACATATTATAGCATGTTCTGATAGATCAAGTGACATCTGATTACTCTTACTTTGTGAAAGTTTGTTTAGTGAAGCTTTACCTAGTGCAAAGAAAATAGAAATACATTGAAATTTAAGTAGTATGTTATTTCTGAAGTGATAAACACGGTCTCACTGAGATAATGCTTGCTTTTACGAAGCATAGTTAATGTCTTTCACTTCCAGAAGATAAATAACAAAATATTCTAATCATTAATTTACATTCATCATATGAACCACACACATACCTCCTCCCTCCATATTATCAGATAAAAATAGTTTGCATTTGTTCCAGCTCCTTGTTCTCTGACAAGGTAGTGACCAGGAGCAACACCTTTCCCTGGACTTCTCAGAAATGAGGATGGTTCTGTTTGCTTTTTTTTGCTGTAACATAAATCTGAAGAGGAAATCTAGTACATAAGTCTTTGCAATACATTTGTATATGGTTTTTCAGTCTTTGGTTGTTGCCCTGTCTTTAGGTTCTAAGGTTATTAGATATGAACTTAAAAAGTTCAGGAAAACAGTACAATTACTAACTTGTAAATATTGCTCAGGGTAAAATACTTTCAAAATACATGCATACCACATACGTTGGTGTGGCTTTTGTATTCTTTCCTTTACTGTGAATGACCAAACCTGAAATCTTTTTTCAGCTTTTATTTATTTTAAAATCAGTTGAAGACTGAGAAAGAAATTTAAAGTGAGAAATAAAGTTACAGTTTATGATCTGTAAAATGAAGCAGATTTCTCCTTCAGATCAGAACACTGATTCAGTATTTTCCCTCTTGCTCAGTGATAAAATCAAAGATTTCCCTACATTTAAACAACCAGTATGTATGTGATTGAAGGTGATTAATTAGTTGCAGCATTTCCAATGGAAAATGTGCATGAATTAGTTGTTCACTGGGCAGATGAAAGGAAAAAAAAGTCTTCTGTGCCAAGGCAGAGTTGCTTTCAGTTCCTTTTGCAACTCTTATACTCACAGAACAAGTATCACTACAGTTTTGATTAGGTCATTATAAAACTGTGTACGTAGAAAGGAGAGAAGGCAAGACAAGGCTAAGGAAACAACTTCCAGCTGTTGCTCTGTGTCACACTGGTACTGTTCCATGTTGCTAACAATGTTCTTTGTTACTAACAATAAATAGGCCAAGAATGAAAAAGAAAATTATTTGAATATAATAGCTTGATGTTCAGAATGAAGACATTAATTGTCTACCTACTTTTTTTTTTAGTGCCGTGTTAAAAAAAGTTGTCTCCTAAGTCTCCTTTTAAACAAATGCCTATTATTTCCAGGGAGAGTTTATTTCAGGCTTTAAAATGTCCATATAAAACCCACTCAGGTTCAGTTCTACAGTGTCACAATGTATAAAGATTAAAGACAATTTTTCTGATTTCAGCTCCTGTGGATCTGTGACCTCAGTAATGTTGCCTAGTTGGTTTGCAAATTCTAACGCTATCCAAAGTGAATGCCAGTGTTAGACATACTATAACATATTTTTTAGACATACATTCTCATTTGTAAAACACTTAGGCTTTAATATATGGAGGTTTCAGAAATCTTACAAAAAATTGAAGTAAAATTACCAACTGCAGTCGTCTGAATTTTCTCTCAATCACCTTCTCCCCCAGCAATGCTTATAGCCAAGAGGACTGAAGTCAGAAAGATGACTGCCATTTTTCCACGGAGTTTTTGCATCTAAGCTGAGATTTCCATTAAGAAATTGTTATCTGCCAGCTCTCACTGTGGTTAGAGAAATTGAAATGAGGACTCTTGAACACAGGACTTCATCCCTCACTCAGAGGACATGGGCTTTAATAGTGAAGAGCTAGTAAAAGATAGAAATGGTGGTAAGAGTAGCAGAATACAGAAAAAGAGGTTTAAGATCCACAGAGGAATTGAGGGAACTTCTAGGGGGGCAGAGAGCATGATAGGAGAAGAGAGAGAGGAAAGATGTGTGTACCAGATAGTAGACTTGCACTGTCTTGGATCTGACTGGGAGCAGGTATTCAAGCAGCCCTTAGAATCTGATAGAAGTACTGGAGAAATAATACTGGTTTTCAAGCAGAATATGATTTTAAAAATAGGAGATAGGAAAAGGAAGATGTACTTTTTCAGCTATTCAAACAATTGAAGCTTAACGATTACAATCAGTATAACTAAAAAAATAGAATTAGAATAAAAATATGAATAAATTATAATTAGTAGATATAATATTTGAAATTAATTTTCCATATTCCAAGTCTGTTAAAATTGAATACTAAAAAAAAATCATATAAAATGACTGCTGTGATAGCTTCTGAAGCTTTATAAGGACATTTTCCAGGAATTATGTAGCTCATTTTGGAAAGCAAGATTTATGATTACAGGTTCTTTACATTCATTTTTGATGAAAAAAGTACAAAAATTTAATAAATAGTAAAAATATTTTAGGTTCCATTGAATATTTTAACTGCATACTCTTGTTCTGTTGTATAAAACCCACTGAAAAAGTCATGAAAATTTGTAGTAATTTTCACTCTTATCACTCCCACTCACAGATGGCTCAGTCACTCCCACCTTAAAATGACTTAAACTGTCAGGTGAGGAACATGCACAGTCAGTTACTGCAGCTCAGCTATTGGTTAGATAGTCACACCTTATAGGAAATATCCATTTAAGCTACAACATGCATCTTTGGGAATGCTAACAGTTTATTTTTTTCAGTCTTATAGGGCTGAAGGGATAGAGGGGAATGAATTGATCAGAAATTGGACTAAAAAAATTGAGGGTTCTTTCTAATCTTCAGAGCATCTTAGTATTTCATATACCTTAAGACTCTTCAACTCACTTTTCTTTTGCTCCTTTGATTAAATCACTTGTGATATCTGATCTGTTAAGGCTAGCAATATTGTTTAGTATATAATAAAATCATAGTTACCTGAGGGTATTCAAATAATTCATGTAATAGAAGAAATACATTTTAATTTTTTTTTTCTTTTAATAAAGCTGAAGAATGTAAAGAGGACCAAAATACCTCAACGTCCTGCATAAGCAACTATATTTGTATTTGTTAGAAAGGCTGAACAGGTTTAATTTTTAGTATTTATTTCCTGAATATGTATTTGACCTTTAGGTTTAGTTTTAAAGTTTAGTGAACATGTTATGTTATAGTTTTGCTAATCCTTTTTTTTTTTTTAAAGTCTAAGCCATTCTTGAGATGTAGTGAGTCTATTTGCAAAGTTTCACTTCTATCAGTAGTAATAGAAAATAAAATGTGTAAGAAAAGTTAATGTTTATTGGATTAAGAGGTATCACTGGAAAAAGTATGGAAGAATTAGTACATGCACACCTTTTCAGGGATCTCCTGTGTTTGTCAAGCATGTGCAAAAAATTGTATGTACATGAAGAAGTACTATGTTCCATTGTACATGAAAGGTTTTCATTTTGCTTTGTTTTCCAGCTACATCTCTTGGTCTAAGAGAACCTTCCTTGCAAATATTGCTAATAGCCTTAAACATCCTTGGATCATCAGCTGGAAGAACATTGCTGCAGTGTAGCTGGAACATGTGTAGAAGTGTATCCTAAGTGTTGACTAATGAGCTAAGTTGTAATATGAAGTTAATGTCAGGTGCCTAATGAAGTTGTGTAGATTAGGAAAGGAGTTGCCATAGGCTCCCTTCATAGTCAGGAGGAAGAATCACCTGCACCCAGCACTGAAAGTCACCTGTATGTCTGATTTGCTTTTGATTGTATTAGGACACTGGTGACTACATTGCCAGCTTAGGTTATCGGTTGCTACATGAGCTGATGGTGAGCCAGAGTACTCAAATAACAGTAAATATGTCTTCAGAGGTATTAAATGAATATCATAATTAATATTTAGTCATAATTTCAATACTACCAATAATAATTTAGTAGATCATACACATCCTTGGAACAGAACAGGTCATCTATGAAACTGGCATGAATACAGCCATCTTTTCTGCTTATGAGAGTATATCCTGTTTATGACTTTTTGCAAAACCAAAACAAACTGCATGATGATATAAAAAATCTTTAGTATGTGTGCCCAAAGGCACTGCTGCAAGTTATTTGTAGTGAATTTGTTGAATCCAATTGATATGAACAGATTAGTTATCTCCCATGCACTGGACTTAAAACACCTGCAAATGTTTTTTTTTCTTATTCTTTGTAAAAGATGCTTGTAAATAACATTTTATTTTTATTCTGGGCCATCTTAGAATATTTGCATTTGCTGTGTATTCCATAAAAGTACAGGCAAACAGAAACAGCAGTATGACACTTCAAGTTTGACACATACATTCATGGGTTTAGTCTTCCCATGGTTAGGTTTGAAAGTTTTCAACACTGTATGGTCTCATGAAAGGATGCAACACACATGCCTGCAAACAGACTGGCAGGGCATACAGTAGTGAATATGGCAGATTATATAATCTTTAAAGACTAATAGAAGTTACGTTACTGCACATATTTTGATTTTTCTTCTAGGTAAGGGAACGACTGAGGGTTTCTTTAGAAAGAGTCTCTGCACTGGAAGAAGAACTAGCTGCTGCTAACCAGGAGGTAACACAAAACACTTTCTCCCCTTTTGAGGTTCAATTTCTCTAATATTTTGTCCCATGTATTCCCTGCCACTTTTCTTAAAGCTCTCAGGAAAAAAAAAAAATATAAATTGCATTCTGAATAAGCTGCTCAGTGAGGCTTGTTTAAGGTGGTTGTAAGACCTTCTGTTTATTCATTTATTCCCTTCTTCTGTTCCCTTGTGAGTAAGCCAAAATCCAAGAGCTAGTGACAGTTTCCCATGTTTCTTACTGGCCATGAAAAAAGAGTGAACCAACAAATACATCAGTTACTATAAACAATTCAATAACCTGAATTCCTGTTTTACTATAAAATTAAGTAGAATACACACATACATATATATATATATACACACATATATAAATGTTAACACTGATGGAGGAAGGATTATGGATGGCTTTGAAATTTAGATTTGTCTCTTCTCTTTTAATTGCAGTGTATCATGATGAGCTGTGGTGCCATATGACCACTGTGAATTTGGACAAGAGATTTTTTTTACCTGTATAGTAGTTTGCAGATTGTTCTCTTTTGTATGAAAAGGTTACAGCAACACATATTTGCATTGCACAACAACAGTACACACATATAGAAAAGAATTTTGTACCCTAGAAAGGTGTTTCTGAGGCCAGAAAATATTAATATTGATGTCTGCTGGTGACCTTACCATTCCCATTATGTTCTGAATCTCCACCTGATGTGTGCTTCTCACACTGTTAAAAATGAGTCAGACAAGCAATAGAGTTGGATTAAAGTTATTTTGGGTTATGTCCATTTACTGGTGTCTTTTTCCTCAGGTTTAAGAGAAAAGCTGAAAACAGCCACAGACAAACAACAAGTACTAACAAATAATCCTGGGAAAATGGAATGCAATTCAGAATAATATGTGATAATGTAAAATATAGACTTCTAATGTATTTTTTTCCGATATTCAGCTAGGAAAGTTACTTTCTTAAAGTAACCTCTTAAAAATAGGATCTGCAGTTAATATATTAGTGCGTTATAAATTATAAACTACATGTTTTGAATCATTCCTTTCTTCTCTGAAGTAGCTGTAATTTATCCGTGCAAAACATAAAACCCCTCTTTCATTCTTCTATTTCATAATGTCTAGGATGCTTGGTTTCAAATGATTTAGTTAAACTGTATTATTTATTCTGTTATTTGCACCAGTTTTTATTAAATAGAAAACAGTTCTTTTGTTCAGTCAAGCCAACTGGGATATATCACACTTCTCTAATCCCTCCCATTTAAGATCCGATTAAATCCAAGTCCACTTCATTGAGCACGGGACCAGGTCTTTAAAGTATCACCTTGTTATGTGGAGTTTTAAATAAAATAGTAAAATTTGTATTGACAGTAAGGAACAAAGGCATGTACAATGAAATCAAATTCAAATAAGACTTTCATAGCCTTTCTTGCCTCAAATCCTTAGAAATGTACAAACTTTGTGTCTACCTGATACTAAAAACATTTAGAAGAGCCAAGCATAATCAATCAAGCATAACATGACTATTAACACAATCTGAATACTATTATTTCAGCTTCCTATGAGGCACTCTTAACGTTGAAAAATGGAAATTCAATTAAATAATAAGGAAAAAAGATGGTAAGAGATGTGGAAGAGAGCAGGTGGATGATTTTCAAACAGATAATGCATTTGAGCAACAGCAGATGATTTTCACATAATTATTTATTTAAACAACATAAAATTAATTAGAGAACTGCAGTATATAAGCCTGTTTTCATACTTGGTTCCATAGTGAATACACAGGTAATAAATGGCTTTAAAAATTTATTGTACTATATATGAAAATAAATAGGCTAAATTTACAAGGGAATTGAATATGTTTTTCAGTAATTTCTATATTCCTGTCATTCACTGTCTGTTCCCCCAAGATAATTAATATTTTGTTTCATATTCATATTCTCATACTGATTCTGAGTGTACTGTATCTAGATGTGAAATGATGACAGTAAATCGGTCCCCTGATTAAACAAGTATATCAATAGATATATAACAAGTATCAGATTGAGGGATACAAAATACTAGAAATGTGCATGTTAAGGTAACACTTCTCTGAAAGCCAATGGCTGTTGCTCTGATAGAGCAACAGTGAGAAACTGCAGATACTCATGAGTACTTACTGGAAAAATGATTATGTAAAACAGAAAAAAGGAGGGAGAACAACTATAGCTTTCCATCACTGAGTAGTAAAAAACCTCTCATTTAGTAGTCTTCGTGGCATTGCATACATAGCAAATTGAGTGAAAACTTCTGTAGCTCTGTCAAATCTGGTTTTATCTCCAGTTGCAAACACCATCTTGCAAAGCACTTTGTATTTGATAGAGAATAGTAACATAATAGTAACATAATAGTAACTTTAAACTGCAGGGGCAATTGAGACAGACAGTTGGACCCATTGGGGAAACTTAGTTTGTGTAGTTAATATTTAAGAGTAATCTGTAATGAAGAAGGGCTTTGGTCTGCGGTTCTAACAGTGACTATTGATATAGCATAAGTAACTCTCATTGGTTCAGTAGAACCTTTCAGAAACAAGAATGTCCACAAAATGGTTCATTCCTGTTTTGATTCTGTGATGGCAATAGCTTCTATAAGAAAGGGAATGTGTAGTTTATCTCCTTTTCACATAAATGCTACACAGAAACTATTTTGATTTTATGTAATATTTCAGTACGCTAGCAATTTTTATATTTTCAAAAAGTCAGTTATCTATAAATTGCAATATAAAATATACATCAAATTAAGGGAATCCTTATGTTTACTACAGGTAATAGTTTAATAACAATTGTTTAACACCAATTATTTAATAACAATAATTTAAGGCTAGAATTAACCAAATCAGTTACATTAACTATTGTACTGAACAGGAAGTCTTGGTTTTAAATTGTGTCAAGCTGGTGGATACTTACAGGGTACATCAGTTACTTATCAAATCATGTTTACAAACACTAAATATTATATTCTGTCTTACAGAGCACAGGATTCAGTTCAGAATTAGGAGTTTTGAATTTGTGTGTCCACATGTGAACCAGTATCTAAACTTTGACTATAGTCTGCGGAGGTCTAGTAAATCCAATCTGCCAGCTGAGCTGGTGATGAATCTGCCAGGACTGCCAGATACAGTACAAAATGGATAGGAGAGCTGTGCCTGTTTGGAGCTAGAGGTGGGAAAGGAATACTGCTGGTCACTATGATGACACCAAATGCCTGTGTTAGGTAACTGACTCTCAGAACAAGCTCATATGTAGATACCTCATGCATAGACAGCTAAATTTAGATGTCTTACTCCTTACAAACAGCAGAAGCTCTCTGAGTCAGGGAGTAGGCTTCTAGATATGGGGGAGATTAAAAAAATGGGCCTATATTATATTTACAGTTGATTGAAAATTCTTTAAATATATATTTTACTTTGTCTGCTGTAGCCAAGATGAATAGTAGATATTAGTTTTCTGAAAAATTTACTTCCCATTTTTAGTTAAAACTACTGTAAGACATAGCTACATTTGCTTACCCCTCAGCTGCTTTTAAAATGATGCTGATTTTCAGCTGGTTCTGCATAACCCATGGTTTCTCCAAATAATTTTGTCACTGAAGGTCCAATCTGCAGTTAGCAATTAGACAACCTGCAACTGGTACCAAACTCTCCCTCTGGAGACATTCAGAATCCCCCTGGATGTGTTCCTGTGTAACCTGGTCTAGGGGGTTGGCCTTGGCAGCCTTGGCAGGGGATTGGACTAGATGATCTCCAGACATCCTTTCCAACCCTATGATTCTGTGATTCTGTGAAGCTCAGTGGTACAACATTGTCTGTCTGTGAATTTTTTGAAGGCAAATGTGATGTTTTACAGTGAGTATATGAACACAGCTCTGTTAACCAGCTTCACTAATTTGAGAAGACTGAGTCTCATTTGCAAGGGAAGTGGGATGCTAATTTTCCTTCCTAGTTTTGTCATTTATGATCTTCATGGAAATTAACTTTAATACTGAAATTACTGACACTATAACCACTTTTGTTCCACAGCTTTTGGGATCCTCTTGTTAGCCTTACGAGTGTGAATCTTCTAAAAGTATGCTAAACTACAGCACATGCAAAGAAGACACTAAGATCTTTCATTAGGGCCATATATCACCAGGTGCTCAAGCTCAAGCAGCTTCCTCAGGGCAAGGATATGTAGATGATAGACAACGGCCCATAGTGATGCTTTTAAACCCATTTCTGCTGCAATGTGCAGTGTTAAATGACAACTGTTGCAATTTCCTTTAACAAATTTCACTGTTTGCCAGAACTCTCAACAAATAGTCTCAAAAAAAAAAAAAAAAAAAAAAAACCTTCAGAGATTTTTCCCAGGGCTTGTATGTAAAATTAAGCTTTATATGTAGTTAATACTATACTGAAAAATAGTTGATATTTCTCCTGCTTCTCTGAAACATTTATCCAGCCCTTGTTAAATCTTCTGTGTTAGTAAGAATCATACAATGTGACATTCCAAACCCCTTTTTGTTTCTGGTTAATTTTATGGCTTTTTCACCTTTCCTCATTGGTAGAAAATGTAGCATAGAAAATTATGTTTATTATCTCAAAGATATACTTTAGGAACCCACTGAGACTGTATAGAATATGGAATAAGAGAAATTACTGGTTTGGGTTTATATATCACTGTGCTCCCATACACTTTTCTTCAGCATTTGTTGAAAATGTCAATGCTGTTTGCAAATGCCAAACAACATTATATCACTTCTGTCAGTTGACACATAGATTATATTTAAAACAATCAGGCTTCCTTTTAAAACCTCATTCTTACAGTTTCTACAGAATTCCACTCAATTTTGAGGCTAAATTTTGTTCCTGGAGCTATGAGAGAGCTTGCAGGAGTTTTGGACCATAGATCTGTGCTGTATATAACTGTGTGCATTTTCCTATTTAGGCAGTACTTTTCTTCCTAATAATGGGTTAGTTTATTCATTAGGCTGCCTTAATGCTATTTTTTATAGCATCCATGAAAGCTTTAATAGATGATTTACATTGCTGAAGAGAAAAGATGATTTGCAATTTATGATTCTTTATATTCTATCCCAGAAACCCCAGAAATATGTAGCCACTTAGTCACCAAAGAACTTTCAAATGTCGTATTTAATTGCCTGATTCTCGCTATGCAGGGCAAGTCAAGAAACCAGTGAAAAATGCAGATACTTTAACAGCTGAGGATATTTTTGACTCTGACCATGACAGATGCTGCAGACATGATTGTAGTGTCATTGCCACTAATTAAACATTGTATAATATATGTATATATTAAACCTATAAATGTATATACACATACATATATGCATTTTGTATATGTATTTATTTTATATATAAAATATGAAAACATATATAAAGATATATATATTAAACATATAATATAAACCATACATATATATTTTAAAGCAAAGCCTCAGTTAACTATGCCATGTTCTAAGGCTAGCTATGCTGTGTTCCTTTTACCCATGCTTGCATGTAAAAACCATACATTTACCCCCAGGTGTTTCAGGTCCTATTAGCTCAAGCTACTTTTGTTACAGGAATTTCTGGGTGGCTTTCACCTTTGTATGTAAATACAATGCAGTGATTTTTGGAGTAGAAATATTGTTAAAGGAATAGTATGAAAAGAAAAAAGGGCATGCACCTTTTTTGAATGTATAATATACACAGACTTTCATTAATGTGAATTTCAGAAATTATAGATATCAAACCTCTGGATGAAACTGGGTGGAATTTAGTGACTTTTTTCCTGAAGAAGTCCAGGTGGATTGCTTATACCTACGTCTGGTGACTTTAGTAAATCTTTTTGCAAAAACTCTGAGTCAGTCTTCATCTACAGCACCTTGCTTTACCATATTTTCTCAGAATGGTGCAACTGAAAGTTATTGCTTTGCAAACTCTCTCCTATGTTTTTTTTAAGCTATAAATTTACACAGGTCAGACTCTGAAGGGACCTTGTTTGTGGTCTGAACTTAAATTTTAAACATCCATGTAATTGTGCCAAATTATATATTTTCTGTAAAGTTGCACATAATCAAAAATATCTTGAAGTGTAAGCTTTATCTGCTTTATATAATTGCTTTTCATTCTGCATTTAACCTTAGCCATCTAGTTAAATGCTAACTGCTGAAAGTTATCGTTGCCCTTAAGTTTAAAATGTGGTAATGAAGCATGACTTGTTTTGTGAATATTTCTCATTCTGCATGTTCCACAGCATTAATTTCTGCCTCTACACATATGAATTAGTGTGTGTTGTATGGCAGCTGAAGAGGTTGAAAATTACTACTGCAGCACTATAGCTTTCATTGCCTTACCTTTTTATAAAGTCAAAAGAAAGAATCACAAAAAAAGACAGTTTAGTTGCTGTAGCTGTTTCATTTTCTGTCCTCAACTAAATGTAATCTGTGTTCTCAGAGGAAGAAAACACTGACGTTCTTTGTGGACATTGAGTGCAGCAGGGCTGATCTTTGCATTATCATCAAAAGCATTTTTCACTGAATTCAGGGCAAAATAGGTCTGTGTCCTGGGTTCAGCAGTTGCAGTCAGTTTTTCTTCTCTTTAATAGCTGGTGTTTTGACTTAACCCGGGAACAAGGCTGATAAGGCCGATGTTCTTGGTTGTTGCTGAGTGATGTTTGCTCTAACCAAGGACTTTGTGAGCCTCATGCTCTGCCGGGGAGAAGGGGGGGCCGGGAGGAAGGAGGGACAGAACCCAAACTGACCAAAGAGGTATTCCATACCATAGCACATCATGCCCAGGGGGTAACTGGGAGTTACCCAGAAGGAGAGGGAACTTCCCAGTCGGGCTCGTTTTATGTGGGTGGTATCGTACCCTCTTCCCTTGTTTTCTTTGTCATTGTTATTATTGTTGGTGATAGCGATAGTGATTTGTGTTGTACCTTGGTTACTGGACTGTTGTTATCTGACCAGTGGGAGTTCTTCGGCCCATCTTCCCTCCCACTCCTCTGGGAGTGGGGNGTCGGGCTCGTTTTATGTGGGTGGTATCGTACCCTCTTCCCTTGTTTTCTTTGTCATTGTTATTATTGTTGGTGATAGTGATAGTGATTTGTGTTGTACCTTGGTTACTGGGCTGTTGTTACCTGACCAGTGAGAGTTCTTCAGCCCATCTTCCCTTCCACTCCTCTGGGAGTGGGGAGGAAAGAGGTGGGGGGTGTTGAGTGGGTGAACGTGCTGCCTGGCTGGGTTCAAACTACAACAGTCTGAAATTCAGTATGTTTTTCAAATAATCATTTAAGAATATTACTTTCTATTGACATGTTAGAAATAGGCATCACCATTCCACTTGCAAAAGTGGTTTCTCAGTATCATTTCCATAGATTTCTACCATAGAGAAGAGTGTTCCAATTTTTGATTAAAAAAATCCCATATATTTCCTACAATGACAGTAGATTTTAATGATTTATCATTAAAATATGATAAAATATATTTTAATATTGTCATACAAAAATCTTAATTAGAAGTGACATAGATTTGATTTCTTCTTTTATAACTTTCTTTAGTCACTTAGGCCTGTTTATGTATTGGCAACCCCATAGAATAACAGAATCATAGAATAGTTAGGGTTGGAAAGGACCTTAAGATCATCTAGTTCCAACCCCCTGCCATAAGCAAGGACACTTCACACTAAACCGTGCCACCCAAGGCTTCATCCAACCTGGCCTTAAACACTGCTGGGATGGAGCACTCACAACTTCCTTGGGCAACCAATTCCAGTGTCTCACCATCCTAACAGGAAAGAATTTTTTCCTTATATACACTCTAAACCTCTCCTGTTTAAGTTTGAACCCATTACCCCTTGTCCTGTCACTACAGTCCCTAATGAAGAGCCCCTCCCCAGCATCCCTATAGGCAGTCACCTTCAGATACTGGAAGGCTGCTAGGAGGTCTCCATGCAGCCTTCTCTTCTGAGCAGCCCCAGCTTTCTCAGCCTGTCTTCATGTGGGAGATGCTCCAGTCTCCTGATCATCCTTGTGGCCCTCCTCTGGACTTGTTCCAACAGTTCCGTGTCTGGATGCGGTTGGCTTTCTGGGCTGCAAGCACATACTGAAGCCAGCTCATGTTCATTTTCTCATCGACCACCACTGCCAAGTCCTTCTCCACAGGGCTGCTCTGAATCTCCTCTTTGCCCAACCTGTAGCTGTGCCTGGGATTGCTCCGATTCATAATGTATGTTAAATAAGTTCAGCAACTTTGGTCTTTGTTGAAATGATTTTGCAGACCAGTATTGTGTAGTTGTCCAAATGTCTTAGGATATTTTCAAAAGACACTTAGAAATGCTGTGTTCTCTTACCTCTCTATTTAGCATGTGGCCACCATATCCTAAAATACATGCATTTTCAAATTTTGCCTTGACTACTCATTTGCTTCTTACATATTCTTTAGAGGAAATCAATTTGTAGGAAAGATTGTGCATAATAGAAAGGATGTGTGGTATGTGCTCAGGTGTTAATGAAGAGCTTCTTGAGGAAAATGTAGTTGAACAAATAAGCTTTTTATTTCTTTACAAATACATTAGTTCTAATACAGTCTTTGATATCAAGTGCTTGGTAAGTTATACATATTACTCTTCATTCAATATCATGTCATAAAGGCAATTGCTACTTCCTGTTTTAATTTCTGAATATTCTGAGATCCCAAATGTGTTTTGCAGCACAAACTCTCCATAAAATTAGCTTATTTATCAAAATAAGCAAAAACCTAATCCAGTATATTTCTGTGTGTGTTTGCTTTAAAAATTATTTCAAGGATGCTCATTTTGAAAACAAATTAGGTGCTACTACTCTAATATAAATGTATTCTTCCTTTGGTGTACTTTTTTGGCAAACATAGACATGTGCTAAATTTATTAGTGTATAACAAATTAATATAAATATTCCCTGCAACAATCTGTGGAAGTCCTCTTCCTACCCTGTTGCTCTGACCACATCTTCCATGTACTGGACCTGCTGAGTTTCTCCTTACTCACTTTTTCTGAAATCAGATCGAGTGTTAGCTTTGCTTTTACAGTCTGGCACCCCTAAATGTTTTCAATGATGTCATTTGTTTCAGTCCATACTGCATGATTTCTCCTACACTTCAATTTCCCCTCTCAGCTTTGCAGTATTTTCTTACATGTTGCTTTACTTTAGAAAAGCATTAGAAAAGTTTTGAGTTACACTTCTTCATGTTACTCCTTAAACATTGTTCCTGTCACCATCATTACTGATTATTATTAAGAAAGTGATGACAAATTTTTAATCTTTCTCATCTTTTCTTTTTTCCAACTCTTTTGTCCATATAGTTAAAGTAACAAGTAAATCTATGACAAATATTTACATTATTCCTTTGTTTAAATGTTATATTTTCATTTTTATACTACTTGTGTCCTGTCTTCAGATTATTGCCCTTGGGCATTTAAAAATTTTGCATTAAAATTTTTTAAATTAAAAAATGTGGCCTAATCTTAATTACAACTTAGAGTGCTGTATAAATAAATATTTACTAGTACATTTAATAGTAATATATATTCCATCTTCACATTTGTATCGGAGGGCTTTTATTACACAACTTTACCATTACTGTTACTACATTACTATATTCTCATAAGAGTGCCAACGGAGGAACAGGACTCTTTGTTTTAAATTTTTTTTCAAACTAAAACATGGATCCTGTTCCATAGCATTTCTGATATAGAAGTGCCTTGTAGTTTCTGTTGCTCTTATAGCTGTGGAATGGATAGCATTACTATAAAGCCAAGGTAGCACAGTGATCTGTGAAGTACATGTGGCTGTCATCCTTACCCTTTTTCATACCACAGAAGCTTTGCAAATGTCACTCACGGGACTCAGGCTAATTTGGTTCTTTTTGAATATGCTTGCTCTGAAAACATTGAGGTTATTTTAGCTGGGGTGACTGCCTATTCCTGCAGCAGAAAAAGTAGGATACAATCCAATAGAATTCATGGGTGCAATGATTGACTTTGTAAGTATTGATAGATGAATTTGGCTAAATTGCATAACTTGATTTTTGAGAGCTGATGGTGGTAGTGGCATTTATTCAGGTGCACAGTCTACCACAGTTGTCCTGGTACGTGGCATAAATCCTGGTACACCACATGAATCCTAGGGGTCTTCCCACATTGTAACTCCATGTTAAGGAGTTAAACACTGAGCACATGCACTCACTCCAGCTCTATGCCTGTTTTTTAATGGGAGAGAGGCTCAGACTGAGGTCAAGGAGGGAATGACAGTGTTGTCCATGAGATCCTGACTCTAAATAACTGTATGATGTAGTATTCAAAGCTCACCGCAAAACACAATTGCTCTGCAATTACTCAATTTGTATGAAAAGTTTCCATTTTCTGATTCCATGAGGCAGAGTTACTGGTGTTATTTGGAGATATGCAAAATGTTTTATGTTCATCAGTAAATAAGGAACATGGAGCATGCCTGACATTTCTGCACAACAGCAAGCAAGTATATCAATATATGACACAGAGCTGTGAAACTGAACATGTTTCAGAATGATAAATGGATCTTGTGGTATTTTTCTACTTTATTCCAGAGAACTACAAAATAGCTAAACTCTGAGTTTCTAGCACAGGCTTTGTGTATTTCTTGTTTACCACATATTCCTCATGAAAAGTAGAATAAAGGGAGAAAGAGGAGATGAGATGACAGCAAGGAAATACAAGCTGAGAGAAGAACTAGGATGGCAGGAGTCGGGTGTGTGGCTGAGCATGTTTCACATGCCTGAAAACTCCAGATCAATAAAACTGGAAAGTTATTTGTATATGATTAGCTTAGAGATTGTTTAGTCAGCGTGAGATTAGACACTAGGATAATTTCAGATTGGATTTAACGTTGTGTGTTTGGCATCCTATTTAGGGAGTTTAACAAATCAATTGAATGCAACTCTCATCTGCAGGAGATCGTTAGTCCTACGGACAACGCTGAGACGATCAATGTGATCAAGCAAAAGCCATTTTATTAGACAAAGTGTTAACCTTTTATAGAGATTCTCAGTACAGCTACATTGATTTGGCATTTGTTGATTGGGCACCTTCAACCTTAACAATGCTATGACTGGATAACACTGTCCTGGGAGCTCGACCTTCAGGATTTCTCAGCTCCTTCTCTCTTCTTCTTACTTCTGCAATCTTGCAGCTGGGGTTTCTGCTCTCCCTCATCCATGGCCTTCAGTTTATCTCGACTACATGACCGTTCCCATGAAGGCTGCCTTACACCAAGGCCTCTAGATTGCTCAAAAGATGTCTGTTGTCACACAGCCAGTCCACAGTCATCGGCCCTGGTTTCATAAGATTAAGGTAGCGAATGCCTTACTTTGACCACACCAACTTACTAAAGTAAAGAACATAGCATGTATTTAAATGCATGTCCAGTTGATTAATGATGTGGGGCTGACTATTATTTGTATAAAGGAAGATTTTAATGTCTAAGACTTAATTTTCTCACAGTATGCACAGAGTGTCTTTCATGAGACATCAGAGTACAGACATCACTTCTCTTTGGTTTGTTATTTAGAGATTCATAAACTTTGAAATGTATGACATTTTATCTTGCTCCAGAGGTATCAAGTCAGGTTTAAGAACGTAGCTGATTATCTGTCTGTATCAGCTTCAGGGTCATTTGACATTTATCAGTTGCGGTGTTCATGCAGATCAAGCAAATTTCACTGCAAGAATCAGTCTTGTGGATTCTTTACCATCAACAACCCTCTTGCAGTCATCTTGATGAAAATGCAAAACCCATACCCATTATCATTAATTTTTAATCTTCTGGAACAATATACTCTTTTAACATGTTTAATGTGCTTCTTTAGAATGAGTATGTGATTTTGTGTATATTTGTTAAATGTTACATCATTAGTTTAGAACATTTACATCCATTTACTCTCAAATAAGATTTTAGATAGTATAACGAGATCACAGTATTATGTTTTATGCTTATTACTCTCCATAATTAGTTTTGAATGTATGAATAGGCCTTACATTTTGCATTTGAATGATTTAAATTAATGGCATGAATCATTAAATAAAATCAACTATAAGCTTCAATATATTCATATTTGTTAAAGAATATTCCCATTAACACATGAACCACAAAATGTATCATTTGTCTTTTCATAGTTGATCACCTTAGCCCAACAGTGTACATGCAGCTCTAATAGTATCCTGCAGATTGATAACAGATTGATAGTTAACAAGCAAGACAGTAAAAACTAATATCTGTGAGCAGTGTCAGGAATAACGTGACTCAAGAGTAATTTGCCACTCAAAAGGTCTGTATCGGCTCTCCACTGTCAATATGCAGAGCAAGGTCCATAAGCATGAAAAATTGATTCCACATTTGTTTCTGATAGACCAAGAAGAAAATTATTGCTATTTCACTACTGGTTTGCTAACACTGATAAAACGATTGATGAAATATTTGTGAGGAAAATTAGGAACAGAGACTGTACAGGGGACATAGAAAGGATAGCTGTATCTTGGTAAATGCTTTCCAAGCATAGTCATATCAGGTGATCTTTATTTTCTAATTTTAGGGTTCTTTTAGTGAAAACAGTCCCATCATATGTTTGTAATAGAATCATAGAATAGTTAGGGTTGGAAAAGACCTTAAGATCATCTAGTTCCAAACCCCTTGCCATGGGCAGAGACACCTCCCACTAAACCATGTCACCCAAGGCTTTGTCCAACCTGGCCTTGAACACCGCCAGGGAGGGAGCACTCACAACCTCCCTGGGAAACCCATTCCAGTTCCTCACCACCTTAAAGAGTAAAGAACTTCTTCCTTATATCCAATCTAAACTTCCTCTGTTTAAGTTTGAGCCCATTACCCCTTGTCCTGTTACTACAGTCCCTAATGAATTGTCCATCCCTAGCATCCCTATAGCCCCAATAAAAATAATTATAGAAATAATTTTACTTGAGATCCAAAAATAATGTTTTGGGTCTGAGGGGAAAAAATAGATACTCCTATTTTGAGATCTTGATTGGAAAATGTCATCATTAGAAAAAACTAAATAATCTTCATTAGGTTTAATAGCGACTATCAACAAATAAGTGGAATTATTCCAAGAGGAACTGAAGAGGGTTTTTTTTACTTAGTTCACCCCATAAGAAATGATCCATATTGCTTGACATTGAACCTGGAGAGTATGGTTTAAACACCTTTAATTGCGTAGCATCTATATTTACTTAAAGAAGTAAAAAAATAAAGAAACCATATGTATAATTCCTTTGCATTAGAACATGGCTATCATGTCAGATTCTTTTCTGTAGTAATCCTAGAATGAAAATATTATTTTAGGATTTCCACTTATGAAGAATATTCATAAAAAAAATCTAAAAATTGTATCAGTGAGGACTGTATCTTTGATTTTCATTGGAGAAGTGTATGAAAAAGGTTACTCACAGTAACAATGTAATTTAAAAGTATTAAGATCTTGATTAAAATTAAATGGGTACATTTGGTTTAATATTTTAAATATAGATTTTAATTCATTCTATTGTCCTTTCATTTCAACTGACTGGGAGTTTTATTTAAACTGGGATTTCTTCAGTTTGTGTGTGCAGATCAGGTATTTGCTATTCTTTAATTGTAGCTCTAGGGTAAGGTTCATTTCCTTTCTGGATTTTTACTCATATCCTATCTATCTGTTGTACTTTCATGTTTTGTATGGTCAGTAAAACAGATAGTGATTTTAATATCGATACATTGAACAGGAAAATTTAATAAGACTAACTACACATGCAGAATAGTGGTGTTTTCATAACAGATATGTCCAGCAAGATATATCTAAAGAATCTCAAAGTCTCTACATGACAATACACAGACAAAGAATACAAAATTTATCCGAGGAAGCCTGTTTACACCTGAAGGGAAATATATTAATGTAATCAGGAAAGAAAAATAAATCTGCAGTGCAAATAGATAAATGCTTTGTTTTAACCTGAGGAGGAGTTTTTTCCACCTGAATTGTATACCTTAAGCATGGGTTAATTAAACGTGTATATACTAAGAGCAACTACGTAAAGCCCAAGAGGCACATTATTTTATTTAGGGTCAATGTCCTGGTTACACAGAGGATGTATATAATTCTATAAATAAAACACCTGTGTATGTATTATCAGATATATCATATATATATACACACACAATATTTGCATATATTTCAATAGCTCAGATTTTGTCAAAACAATGCAAATCATAATGTTTCTGCCAAATCTGTCTTCAGCTCTAACCACCTGGAAATCAGACCTTATACTACCAATGAGCTGTAGGGCTTTTTTTTATCCTGGTCTGTGTACATTACTAGCATCTTTACAAGAATAATAATGAAAGAATAATGATTTTGCTACTTGTTGAGCTTGGTTGGGGTGAAAAAAAGATAAACCAAGAGTAATAAGTCAGCAGGTGTCAAATACATACTATAATGCAACCATATAATTGGTATTTGTTGGTTTTCCATTGTTCTTGTCTCTGTAAAAGACAGTTCTTTTACTATGCCATATTTCATACAATTTTCATAGCAAATTAAGAGCGACACAGTTTTGTTTACATAGATAAGGGTTTCTGAAGAAAATGTACTGAAATATACCTGGTAATTTTCTGTGAAAAATCTTGACAGATGCTCTTTTTCATAATAGCAACTGCACAATTGCTTTAAATAACTCTTATTTTTTTCACATTGTTGCCAGTTCACCATAGAAATAAATGTTGCATGCTCTAGACTACCTGCAACAGCACAAGAAAGTCATTTACACATTAACACTTCATTTGGTTCAGAATTCATACTGAAGCAAAGGAGACTAATAAACCCTATTGCCTTATTACCAGTTTAACATGTTAATGTATTACTACATTAAAAGTGTAAAAATTACTGTTGATCTACGCAATTAGCGTTTAGGAGGAGTCAGGAGTCAGTGATGTAAACGGATGGCAGGAGGTCCTGCAGACATTCCCTTGATGCCACCACAGTGCTGCAGCTGTGGGCTGCCCCTGTGTCACAAGCAGGTGCGACCTTTGTAGATATGTCATAGAATCATAGAATAGTTAGGGTTGGAAAGGACCTTAAGATCATCTAGTTCCAACCCCCCTGCCATAAGCAGGGACACCTCACACTAAACCGTGCTACCCAAGGCTTCATCCAACTTGGCCTTCAATAAAACACTGGTAGCCAAGACCTGTCATTAGTTATCATGAGTGTAAAACACTGATAGTAAAAGATCACATGGTTAATATTTTCATGTTTTCCTGTTAAAGTTATGACTCTGACACAGATTCAGAGCATCTCCCATCATTTTTGCAAGTTGTCATCCATTATTTGCACTTCACTGACATGAAAACAGTCTGAAAGTGCTAGCCACCATACAGACAGGGTCACAGAGAGCAGTGCCTACATCAAGGTTAGAATAGAATAATCAAGATATACCAGAAGCTGCAGAAGCAAGATGTTTTAGCTTTGTTTGACAGAACTTCAGGTATAGCTTAAAGATCTACTTAAACCATAAAAGAACTGTAACAGAGCTTTGGAGCTTAGTGTTCTACCTTCCCCTTTTGCATAAAGATCCTCTGTTTGAATCAACCGTCTTTTACAATGCTCCTCTGATCAGTTTACAGTTGCTGTAAATCTGAATGCACGTTCTCTTGCAGAGCTCACCATCAAATACTGAACTTCTAGTAATGATAATGCCATGCTTCTTGGCCATTAAGGAAGAATAATGTAGAGATTATATTTCAATTTAAACTTATTTAAGCTCTATACAGCACAAATGTACAAGATTTGTTTTCATTAGTCTACTACTGTCTAATCACCTAGGGTTATAAAGACTCCCTCATGAGGATGATTTCACCTTAATGAGTATTCCTCCACAGCAGTGAAAGCTCAATAACAGAATTAAAATCTCAAACATCCTCGAAAAGGAAGGAAAAGAACAATTTACGATGTTCTAATGTTGAAAATATGCATTACTCATAACTCCCACGGGTTTTTTGATTTGAATAAAGTAGTATTTTCCTTGACATGTCAGGACACATTTTCAAGGGCCCAATTGTGTAAAGTTTCTGGAAAGCTCACCACTTAAATAGCAATAAAATTCACTGGAATCCAGGCAATTATAAAATAAACCTAGCTCAGGTTGTCAGACATGAACATTAAGTTTACAAGTGAATTTTCAGGGTGCTACAAAAGCCCTACTTGAATATTTGTCTGATTCTTTTTTGTTTAAGTAGTTGAATGGGAGAGAAGAAAAAGTGCTAAGTTAAAAAATTAAAAAGCTTTTTGATATTTTCCTTCCTCAAAGGGAGCTGTGGTGAGTTGACCCTGGCTGTATACCAGGTGCCCATCAAAGCTGCTCCATCACTGCCCTCCTCAGCTAAAACAGGACAGAGAAAACATAATGAAAATCTCATGGGTAGAAATAAGGACAGGGAGAGACCACTCACCAGTTACTGTCATGGGCATAACAGACTTGACTTGGGAAAATTAGTGTAATTTATCACTAATCAGAGTAGGATTATCAGAAATAAAACCAACTCTCCTCTTCCTTCTTCCCAGGCTTAACTTTGCTTCCAGTTTCTCTGCCTCCTCCCCTGCAGCAGCACAGGAGAGTGGGAAATGGAAGTTATGGTCAGTTCATCACATGTTGTCTCTGCTACTCCTTCTTCCTCAGGGGAGGACTTCTCACACTCTTCCACTGCTCCAGCATTGGTCCCTTCCACAGAAGACAGTCTTTCATGAACTGCTCCTGCGCATGTCCCTTACACAGGCTGCAGTTCTTCACGAACTCCTCTCTCCACAGGGCCACAAGTCCTGCCAGAAGCCTGCTCCAGCACAGGCTTCCCACGGGGTCACAGCCTCCTTTGAGCATCCCCCTGCTCCAGTGTGGGATCCTCCACAGGCTGCAGGTGGAGATCTGCTCCACCTGCAGAAGCTTAGAGCACCTGCTATCCTCCTCCTTCACCGACCTAGGTGTCTGCAGAGCTGTTAATCTCACATTCTCCCTCCTCTTTCCCACCTGCAATTGCTGTTAAACAGTAACTTTTTTGACCTTCTTAATTATGTTACTCCAGAGGTGCTGCCACTGTCACTGATGGGTTCAGCCTAGGCCACCATCATGTGTGTCTTGGAGCTGGCTGGCATTGGCTCTCTCAGACACGGATGAGGCTTTTGGCAGCTTCTCACAGAAGCCACCTCTTTAGCTACCCCTACTATCAAAACCATGGCATGAAAACCTAGTGCAAGAGCCCAAAGTGCATTCACTGGCACTGCTGAAGGTTTTATTCCCCACCTTCCAAAGTTATTTTTGCTATCTGAAAAGGTTGGGGTTTTTTGGTAGGGTTTTTTTGGTTTTCACGCAGATCACACACACACAGAATCACCATGTTGGAAGGGACCTCTAAGATCATCAAGTCCAACCCATGCTCTACACCTCAACTAAACCATGTCATCAAGTGCAATATCCAGCCTCTTTTTAAACACATCCAGGGATGGTGACTCCACCACCTCTCTGGGCAGACTGTTTTCTTTTGTTCTTTCGAAGTGTGGCTGATGTTGATTACAGTGCTGTATGGTCCATAGTTATTTTAGCTCCTACCTGTTATGAAAATAAAGCTCCAAGTCCATATTTGCCCTTTTAAATATAACTGTTTGCAAATCTCAGAACCTGCATTTCTAAATGGAAAACTAGAGCATTTCAGCAGTAAAGCCATCTTCAGGGAGATTTGTTTTATGAGAAGTTTGGTTTATGAAGTCAGACTCTGCATTTATGACAGCCTGAAGAGCATCTTGCATTCACTTGTTCAAACATTATCCCACGTTGATCATGATATTAAAACATACTGAGATTTTAGCTACCACTCTGGCAGGAGAGATTCCCCCTGCCCAAGTCAGCACTTCACTTTTCCATGTGCATTTATTAATCATATTTCATACAATATTCATTCATTTCAAGTAAGAAATCTCATTTTATACCTAGACAGCACCAAAAGTCTGTATTTGCTTGTATGTTGGGAAAAAGCACTAAATGAAGTTTCTTGCATTTATACCTTCTTTACTACATCTACCAAAGTCACTGTCTGACTTAGGTAGATGAAAAGGAATTTACATTATTAGGCAGGTTTGTGAATCTTAGACTTTTATCTGCTTTTGTCTAGTAAAGGATATTGCGAAGGTGGTTAAGCCACACACACCACCTGTTCCCCTGGGTTTTCAGGAACACTTTGGTGGTCTTATTACAGGATCATCTCACTACTACCTGCTTCATCATTTATTCAAAGATGAGGCAAGCTCCCTCCTTAGCCTCTTCCTTTAATCAGTGTAGAACATGAAGCTGATCAGAACTTGGAGACTCAATCCCATTGATTTCTGGAAATAGTTAAAGTGTTGGTGTTTATGTCAGGCAAAGAAAGCCATCATTGGTTCAGTCATTCTGATTAGTATATAAGTTTTAATTGGGAAAAGAAAATCTTGTGAGAATGTAAATGGTAGGTGTCAGGCTGATATCTGACGAAACTACCTAAGCCAGTGCACTGCTTTATGTACTGTAATTCAAATAGATCTTGCAGTGAAACAAGTTACTAGTTTTGAGATCCTTTGTAGTGCTCCAAATGTGCCACTAGCAGTTCTACTGGTACATCTGCTTCTCACTGGGAGAGCTTGTGATCCAACCATTATCCTTCAGGGCCTGTGGTTACATCCACCTCTGTGCTATTCACTAGAAGATTAGCCTGAAAGGCTTCCTCTTGGATCCTGCAAACAATAACAGCATGGTGTAATTTGGAAATGATTTCCTTCATGCAAAGTATGACTTATTGTGCCAAAAGGTGCCATGTCATTATTTTACCTTGCCTGTCTGGTTTCTTATTTCATTCCAGAGCACATAACACAATAAACACACAGGAACATTTTCAATACTCATAATAGGGGTTTTTCCCAGTTCTTCAGCAGTTATATTTTAGGCATGTTTAAAAATAGGAGTTCAATTGGAATATGTGTAAAGCCTAGAAATGGCTAATCTTCTTGCCAGAACAAATTAGAAATCTTAATAATGTATCTACTTTCAAGCAAAATTCAATTTCTCATTCAAAAAACTTGCTACTATACTATAAAACCAGATTTCCATTTAAATACTTTCATTCTAGTTTGACTGTTCCTAAACCTTTACTTTATAACACTTCCACAGAGCTCTTGTTCATGATTTCCTGAGTGGTCTGTCATGCAAAGATATCAGTGATTTATTTAGTGATGTGAATATGCATAAAAACATATGCAAGTAAGTGTATTCTATGCTGTGCTGCATAGCAGTCATGAGGCTGCAAGTGATTTGAAAGCAGCGGGATGAAAAGGAGTAGAAGCTGGAAAGTGAGAGATGGAAAGACTTTCAAACACCACTGGGGCAACTTGCTTTGCCTTTGGTTTGTAAACAGCATTAATTTTGTAAACTGGAGGAATTTGCTAAGAAATTTCAAATCTCTAGTAGATTTTTTTCTCTGTACCTGTATAAGATCCCCTGTCCCTAGAACAGAGAATGCATTTCTGCATCTTGGGAACCACAGTTCCTAGCTTTGCATCTTGTATGAAACTGTTGAAGTGGAAACTTGTGACCAGGAGCTCCTCATGCTTCTTCTCACGTTCTGCTTCTAAACTCAGACTGAGGATGGAGGAGCAAATGTCATAAAGGCTGAAACCAAATCTGTCATGCCTCAACTGACAGAGGCATTAAAATTTCAGTAAAAGCTGAAACTATCCAGTGTGATTCTAACTAAATATTGAAAGTAAATTTTGAATAAGATTATTAAAACATTCCTTTTTACTGATGTAGAAATACAAATAATATGTTGACATATACAAGGTTTTTATGTAATTCCTGCTCTTAAAATTGACAGCAGGCATCTAGGTGATCCCCACTGAATGAGATGCATCCTTCTTAAACTTACCCTCAAGAGCACATAAAATCTCGCATAATTGTCTTAGTTTGGTTAAAATGCCCTTCCCTCATGAAAAAAAATCTCCTTTTCTTGAACTGGTTTTTACTCCGATTCAAAAAACTATCAATTTGTTTTTCATGAAAATGTTCTGCCAGTGTGCATCCCATGTCATATTTTCCCTCCATAAAGGGTGAAATATAGTGTATAGTGTATACAAGATCCTGATAATACAAAATACTGATTACCATTATAATTCCTTTCAGAAGTTACATATAGAGTGTCAAGAAAATGCATATGCATTTCTGGCCCTGTAGCTAAAATAAAGTATGAATAATGACAAATTTATTGTACAATTAAAACAATTTCAATCAGCTTATTGAATATCTCTGAACTCTCTAACCAGTAGCTTCTGAAAGGCTGTGTTGACATTAACACAAATTAGAAATCTAACTGGAAATGGCTGCATTTATATTTATTTAGGCTACATTTATGAATCAGGATTTAAATTTCCGTAGAAGCAGAAGAAAACCACCTGTCTCTAAGCATCATATATTCCCTGTGCTACGCTTAATGTTTACCATATCAAATCATAGACATTGATTAAAGTTTTACACAAGCTACCAAGCTACACCTGTTAAACTTAAAGCAAAGTCAGAAGGTGGACCAGGAGTCTGAGATATGTTCTAAGTAGGCTGAAATCTGATATTTAACACTATTCAAATATAGAATGTTATGATAGAATAATGTAGGAGGACATCCAAGTAGGCAATTTCACTGTTCTCTGAAAGACATAAATAAGAGCTGGATGGAAAGCTGACACAATATAGTGACAAGAAGTTGGCTTAGCATAATATCCATGTTAAAAGAAATATGTTCTTGAAAAGAGGAGATTAAACAAAAAGTCTTCCAGATCTTTCAGCTTTTCAGCAAAGTAAAACATGGTTATCAGTGAGTTTAATTGTATAGGACCAATTTGTTTCAATGTCAGAAAATGAAAGGAAAAGGTTCAGTGATTTAGGGTATGGCAAGTTTATAAAAAACAGCTTTTCAACAACTTACTGTCTTCCTTTAATGCTTTACAGTTTTTATGTGATCCAGGTTCTTGATGGTGTTAGGGGACAGTCTAACATCACATATGTGTTTAGAGCCTCTGTTAATAACAAAACAGCATATACAACTTGTTCTGAAACTACTTAATAATAAATAAATCCACAGTAGAAAAACTGAAGTAAAAATGAAGTAAAAAATAATTTAAATATTAACAAGAATGCTACAGAAAGAAACCCCTGTAAACATTAATATGTTTACTAATTAAATTAAATCTTTATATACTGTAAACATTTATTCAATGGAAAGCAAAATTAAATGAATTTTTACTTTTTTTTACTTTACTTTTTACTTTTTACTTTACTTACTTTACTTTACTTACTTTTACTTTACTAGTGGATGTTTTTAGATACAATTTAAATCACAAAAACATTTTAAAAAAGTCAGTAGACAAAGTGCTAACTTTTTATAGAACAGCAGCACTGGGAATAAGGCCTAAGGGGCCAAGATTTCAGGTGAAGGAGATTTATAGTATGTGATATACATTGATGGTAACAACAACTCCTTCCTGAGGATGTCAGAACACTTTCAGGAAAAGCCTAGTGGTGGGGTATTATTTTGTTTGGTCCCTAACTGGTCAGTATTCTCTGATTCACTCCAAATCTTATCAGGTAACACAACCAGCAATCATCTCAGATTTACAGATCCTGATATCCCCTCAGCTTTCAACTACAAAATCATTCTTGCTCTCTAAAGTTATTGTTCTTCCTTCCTGGTGTCATCAACACTAATTATGGACCAAATATTACCATGATTCATAACAGAAAAAGGAACGCATTTAGCTCCTTCCCACCAGCCTGGAGGGAGTGCACCCTCAGCAAGTTTGCTGCTGACACCAAGCTGTGTGGTTCGGTGGATACGCTGGAGGGAAGGAATGCCATCCAGAGGGACCTTGACACACTTGTGAGGTGGGATGATGCCAACCTCATGAAGTTTAACCATGCCAAGCGCAAGGTCCTACACCTGGGTAGGAGCAATCCCAGGCACAGCTACAGGTTGGGCAGAGAAGAGATTCAGAGCAGCCCTGCGGAGAAGGACTTGGGGGTGGTGGTCGATGAGAACATGAACATGAGCCCAGAAAGCCAACCATATCCTNGAGAAGGACTGTGGTGGTCGATGAGAACATGAACATGAGCCCAGAAAGCCAACCATATCCTGGGCTGCATCAAAAGGAGTGTGACCAGCAGATCCAAGGAGGTGATCCTACCCCTCTCCTCTGCTCTCGTGAGACCTCCCCTGGAGTACTGTGTGCAGTTCTGATGTCCTCAACATAAAAAAGACATAGAAGGCCAGAGGAGGGCCACGAGGATAATCAGGGGACTGGAGCATTTCCCATACAAAGACAGGCTGAGAAAGTTGGGTCTGTTTAGCCTGGGGAAGAGAAGGCTGCGTGGAGACCTCATAGCAGCCTTCCAGTATCTGAAGGGGACCTATGGGGATGCTGGGGAGGAGCTCTTCATTGGGGACTGTAGTGATAGGGCAAGGGGTAACAGGTTCAAACTTAAACAGGGGAAGTTCAGATTGGATATAAGGAAGAAGTTCTTTACTGTAAAGGTGGTGAGGCCCTGGAATGGGTTGCCCAAGGAAGTTGTGAATGCTCCATCCCTGGCAGTGTTCAAGGCCAGGTTGGACGAAGCCTTGGGTGGCATGATTTAGTGTGCGCTCCATCCCTGGCAGTGTTCAAGGCCAGGTTGGACGAAGCCTCGGGTGGCATGATTTAGTGTGAGGTGTCCCTTGTTGGAACTAGATAACCTTAAGGTCCTTTCCAACCTTAACTATTCTATGATTCTATGTTTCTATTTGAACAGGGAAATATTTCCTTACATAGTTAAATCTTATATCTAAACCATATCTGATTATCTTGGTGTTTTGCAGACGATGTGCTGCTTTCTCATTCAATTTAAGTAATTTGATCAAGAAAATAAATTAATCCAGGTTTGATTTTACATGTCTGGTTGAAAAGTAGCAAAACACCAAAACACAGAGCAAGCAGCAGTCAAAACATCATACATCTCTGAACTAAACCATAAGGGGTTGAAGAATGCTGGTGCATTCAGGGAAAGTCTGGCACTGAATCAGTAATACTGATGGGAAATCTAATAAAAGCTTTTCCATTGATGTTTGAGATACATGTACAGTAAGTAGTGACATGTACAGTAAGAAGAGACAAGACCAAAGTTCTGTAAATGTAAGACAGATTTTTGGATGACATCAAACTGCACAGACCAAGAAGTGCATAATTAAAAAATGCATGTATAGTAGGCAACTGTTACTAAAAAAAAGTGTAATAAATAAGTAGTTCCTTTTCATTGTTGTTATAGATAAGTACATGAAGTATGCATGTAAAGTAAATTACCTGAAGCCTGAAACTAGAAAGATGACAAGTGGCCACTCAATTTTAAGTAAGAACTGAGTAAGTTTCAGCAGCAGAGGTACCAACATCGTTTAGGAATTTTTATGTTTAGAAGTGGATTTTGATCTAACACCTCTCAAATAATTTCAGATTAATTATTTTGTAAAATACCCAAATTAAACATATAAAGAAACACTTTTCCTGCTTCATTTGTGTCTTGTGGGAGACTTTGCACCAAGAATAAATCTGTTACATTCTCATGTATAATTTGTATATTCCAATATGGGTTTTTGTTGTCTATCAAACATAGTTCAAATGTTGCAATTTTTCTGTGTGCTGCCTTTCCTTTTCATTTTAGTCACCCTTTACAATTTGGTAGTTTTTGCAACTACAGTGTGAATCTTTCTTTTCTGTCATATATATGTCTTATTGTCCTGCTACAGATAGTAATCAGGCTGTTTCCCTTGCTAAATAGATGTAAGTTATGCAATTCCTTACTGATTTATAGCTTTGTATAATCTTTATTTATGGTGAAATGACTGTCTTATTACATTGTCCTTTTCACTAGCTTGGCTGATGGGTATGATTCTGTAACATCAGGTACTTCTTCAGATCACTTCTGGCTTATATATTGATATTCTATTCTATGCTCTATTTTAATATTTCAAATTAGTATTCGCTTAACATCTCAATTCAGATTAGCATTTTCAAGTGTACAGGCATGGGATGTAGATTTGGTCATTTATGGTAATGAAGACAAGCTTTAATTCTGAAACCAAATCACAGAATCTTTATTTCATACAAAACATACGATTCAGTGACGTTGATAGATAGTGGACACAAATTCTGCTAAGATTTTGGAGAGAATTTTTATGGATAATATAGTAGGGATGCTTACCAAAACTGTAATTAAAAAAGGTGGGCTTTAGAAAGTTGAAAATATTTTTGATTTTAGACAAAAACATAGAAGTTGTATAACAATATATTAAGAATTATTATGACAAGGTGGGACTTTAGAAATCATGCTGTTTGTTTCTATGTACCTTTGAAATATAGAAGACAGAATCTAAATTGGTGGAAATTCTTTAAAGTTTGAATGTTATGAAATCCTCCCTTGTCAGTCATAAAAACTGACTACAAAAATGTGAAGTATGTTGAAAATCAACATACCTGCGAGAAGAAAACAGGCTAATGGAATGTTTCTTTAGGTTATAGGATATTTGGTGAGCTTAAGCCACAACATTTAGAAAGGTCTAACTAGAAAATTAATACTCCACATATCAGTCTTTCTAAGCTCACAACTGTTGTTTTGGTTTTCTCAATCAAGAAACAACTTTTCAATTCATCTGACTGAGTTTGGCAAAATTAGCAGGGAGCCAAATTTAGGCCTGCATCAGGAAGCTGTCTTTAGACTTAACTATGGAAAGACTAGCATCTCTGTAGTTTTATGCTAGCTTTTGATTAGAGTATAATTGTTGTTTCTGTGGTCCAGATCAAATCTTGTGAAGTGTGCTAAATGGGAAAATAATGTCTGTTATAGCAGTTTAGAAAAGAAATATAATAATTTGTGATCCACAGCCAGAAGTTGAGAAGGAAAAAATATGTGATACTTTTGATCATATTTTAGCATGTGTTATTTGGACTTGAATGTTTAGGTTGGTTGTCCAGTTTTGGATCAAACAGTAGTAAATACGACAATGGTATTTATCCCCATTTATTTTCTATCAATTGGTCTTTTAATTTTTTTTAATTTGGTTTGGTTTGGTTTTAGCAGATGTGACTCCATCCTCAAGAATATTAGCTTTTACTTTTTCAAAAGAGAACTTAGCATGAAAACCAGTAAGAATTTAACCTTAGAGGGTTAAATAGTACTAGCTACTTGGAAAGCTGTCTGCAGACATGTTTTGTAGTAGATACTTTAAGTTAGATATTATAAACATAAAAAACATCAATATAAGGAATAAGCATTTCTCAAAAGTAATATTACTGAATTTTATTTATACTGCACAATTGGTTTCCTACCTAGATCTGTGGTATTATCACTGTCTGCTGTTATAATGATGATTAGAATTTAAGATTCAGAAGCTGCCTAGGAAATACAGTTCTCTCTGTCTTCACCTTCACCTATTTCATCATCATCATCATCCATTCAGCTGTGTTTTGGCCTCCTGTGTAGAAAGTTACACAAATTCTTCAGTGATTAAATTAGCACATTTTCAAATTATTTGCACATTCTTGAAAGTTCAAGTTAAATAAGAAATAAGTAATAAACAAGAGTGTTATAGCAATTAAAAAACCCTGCTTCAATAACCAATAGGTAAATATTCATGTTTATTTGTAAGACACAGGAAAGTTTCCATGCATCTTTAGGAACATTAATTCTACCTTAATTTAGTCTTTAAATCAAGAATAGAGAAAAAGTATGAAAACAAGTTAGCTGTGTAGATCTGCACAACTTATATCTGTGATCTGATGACCACCTTAGAGCTGAAACTGTTAAGATGTAGAGCTGAAACTGTTAAGATGTGACAGACTTCAAACTCCATGTTATTCCTGTGTATAGTTACTCTGCATTCATTACTGTAACAAAACCATTGCAAAAATTAGCTGTAACAATGATGAGGGTTTGGCAAAGAAATTTTTCCCATTCAAAAACCAAGTGAATCTCCTCAAAATAATGATACACAATATTGTACTCTTATTTGCCTTTTGCTTTGAAGGGACAATTTCATGTTTTTATTAACTTAGCTACATACTTAAAAAAGTGGTAATCCTAGAGTACCTAAAGACCATCAGAAGTGAAGAAAAAATAACTATTTTGAAATATGTGATGAAATAATAAAATTTTGTGCAGCATTTATACATTATTCTTGTTGAGCTCAAGGGTTTGTCGTAGATGCAGGTGGTAATTCAAAACGAAAGCATAGTGAAATCTGTAGTTTACTGGATCAATGAAAGATTGTCATATGAAAATCCAGATCTACTGTTGTCTGCCAGTTAACATATCCTATGATTTTATGCTTGTTTTACTTGAATTATAATTGCTCTCTACAAATCAGGATTTTATAATATGCACATTGAAGTATCTCCCTTAATCTACCTTAAAGTCACTTAGGAGTAATTGATGGCTAATTCTGCTTGGTGGGAAACATAATTTTCGTAACTTGGATTTGAAAACCATTTGACCTGCAAAGAAAAAGAAATAGGTGAAGCTATTCAGAAAAGAAAAAGTATTAAATTACCAAGTTCTGTGTACAAAAGGAGTCTATGCTAATGAGATTATAAAGATCTTTTTGTTATTTAAGATGGACTTGATTCTCTTATTTAAGCAAAACATTTTAAAGCACATTCTATTTGTACGATCCCAAAAGACACAGATTGTGTTGGACAGTTTTAATTCCTATTCTTTATATTTTCCTATAATTGTTTTGGGTGAAATGTTGCCCTCAGGTCTCAGTCTTAGCACTGAAATCAGTGGCAGTCACGTGAGTCCTGCAAGGGCTGTAACTTGGAATTTAGTAGGCAATGAATCAACCTGACTCAAATCACAACAGTTTTCAACACCCATACTAAGGAAGAGTTGTTTACAGTGGTGAGCCTATGAGATTTCAAATGCTGGTCAGAGGTGATTCAAATAGTCTTTAAAATCAGAATTTAAACATAAGTTAAAAAAACATACTTGAAAAAACACTTTTAATGTAAATTAAAAAATTAAAATTAAATGAAGGCAAAATCAGTGTCCCACAATTTCTTGGCTGCTTGTCCTGGGTTCAGCAGTTGCAGTCAGTTTTTCTTCTCTTTAGTAGCTGTGTTTTGACTTAATCCAGGAACAAGGCTGATAAGGCCGATGTTTTTGGTTGTTTGGTTGTTGCTGAGCGATGTTTGCCCTGACCAAGGACTTTGTGAGCCTCATGCTCTGCCAGGGAGGAGGGAAGCTGGGAGGAAGGAGGGACAGGACTGTACTGACAGGACCAAACTGACCAAAGAGGTATTCCATACCATAGCACATCATGCCCAGGATGTAACTGGGGGGATCCGGAAGGCCTAGCTCTCTCGGGGTGGTTGGAAGAGGTGGTCAGTCAGCACTCGGTTGGTGGGGTGTCGTGAGTTATCTGTTGTGGATGCTGTATTCTTTTCCTTTATCGTTATATC
>NDXB01019282.1:38626-65383 GCA_002631895.1 Agapornis roseicollis
GTCAGCACTCGGTTGGTGGGGTGTCGTGAGTTATCTGTTGTGGTTGATGGGATGCTGTATTCTTTTCCTTTATCATTATTATTATTGGTGGTAGCAGCAGTGATTTGTGTTATACCTTAGTTACTAAACTGTTCTTATCTCAACCTGTGGAAGTTGCATTCTTTTCATTCTCCCCCCATCTCTCTGGAAGCAGGGGAGGGCAAGAAAGGGGGGTTGAGTGAGTGAATGAGGTGCGTGGTTAGTTGGGTTTAAACCACGACACTGCTCTAAACACTTAGAAGGTAGTATGGCCTTAAATCTTCCCTCCTACCCCATGCTTTTCTGTTTTAGGCCAGGACAGTGTTTTAGGGTGCTTCTGACACAATATTTGTACAGTGACAGAAGCCTTTATATTTACATCAGCTTTCCAAAACCAGCATATATACATCTTACCTGCTTTCTACTGTTTAATACACAATGTTATCCACCCAGTAAACCATTCATTATGGATGTTTATGAAAGAAGAACTGTATAGAGAGATCTAACTGTGCAATTTATCAAAATAAGTAAGTTTTATATTAGCCAGATTTTCCAGGTTACCATAGTATAGCATGTAAAAGTCTTTTAGGACCTGAATCTTTCCATCCTGCTTATTGTCTGAGGGTAGCCTGCAAAATCAGAGAGAAAGCAACTTATTTTCCAGTAGCTGTATGGGATTTTTACTAGCACTACCAATAAATAAAATAATACATTCAATACAATAAAACCTACTTGTATGTGCACTAAAACAGTCAATGAATACCACAGACAAGGGCTTTTACATACATGTTTTTCTTAATACAAATTAGTCAAAACGTATGTTACACTTAGTAACAGATGAGAAGTTGACAGAAAATTAGCACTTTATTTTACATCACTTGGTTTTAATTCATAGCTTTTCAGTACTGTTTTTATATAATGATAGTTTGGTGTGCATTGTGTTCTGTATAGAAGAATGAGTTATCCTTGCATTGTTACAAAATCAATGCCTAACAGTTCTTTCTATGTTTGGCATTTAAACCTGTCTGCATGTACAGATAATTTTGCAAATGCTACAAATGGCCAAAATAGGAACAAAATATTAGTAGATTTAACAAATTGTCTGCTTAGTAGTTTTAAGGTTTATTATGTATGTTGACCACATATTTTCTCTCTTTTGCAGATTGTAGCTTTGCGGGAACAAAATGCACACATTCAAAGGAAAATGGCAGCTGGTGAAGGGCCTGCTGAATCAGAGCATATTGAAGGAATGGAGCCAGGGCAAAAGGTTCATGAAAAGGTATAAAATGTTAGTTGTCACTGGAATACACTGTCAGTATGAGAAATAAGCAGGTATTAGATTTTTGTAATGTAAATCTTTTGTGGCACATCCCTTTAGAATAGTCTGCTTAATTAAACCAGTATCAAAAATGAGTTTGTTTAAATGGAAAAGAAATGTAAACAGGCTCTTTGATAGAGTACAGTACAGAGTTAGACCCAGGGCTTATAATAAACTTTGCTTGGAATTTTTGCATAATGCTACAATTAAGAATACTATATCCTGCTGAGTGATCTTATGCACATCACATACAGAAGGGCAAGCTGTAGTGGCATGGGTATGTGAAAGGGTGTACATAAAATAACTACTGCCAGAATAGTCCATAGCAGGATAACAGAGACCTAAAAAGTAGAAAAAGTCATTTTTCTCTCTGATACCTATAGATACTCTTTAAATTCATGTCCATGCTCATATAGAGAGAAATGAAGAGCTTTACTTATTTAACAATGAGAAACAGGGATATTGAATTTAGATACTTAAATACTAGATATTTAATATTAAATTTAGATATAATACTGAATTTAGATACTTTAACTACTTAGCAGCCTAAGAATTTGCTGCTTCAGGCTGAAAGCGAAATAAAAGGTAGAGAATATTGATTTAGAAACATTTTCTTCTAAGCCTTAGTTTTCCAGTTTAATAAAAACCCAAGTTGTGTATCTTCCTCTCTTACTTCACAGTTACTAAACTAAAATGCAAGCATAACATAACATGTGGCAGACAGATGAAATGAGTAAAGCTGCTGCTTGGATCTCTAATTGTGCATTTCTGTCTGATGGCCTGTGATGAACAGTGGCATAAATCATACTTATAAAGAATAACACTCATCATTACTTATTTATTTTATAGGCAATCTAATTTACAGGGGTGCATTTGCATGGCAAGCTTTTTACATGCTTCGCAGTTTATTTTGTGTCTGCATTTTTCTTTGAGTAATCTATGTTATTCAGAGCCATAAACAAATACTGTTCAGCTACTTTCCTATTCCTTGCAAAATCTTACTCTTTGACACTTCTATGAAATTTTGTTAAAACACTGAACATCCCACTCACTTGTGCTTTTAAATACCACCACACTACTTAGCTGAAAATCTCTAATTTTAGCATTTCTTTGCAAGCTATGTCTTCTGATTTGAGCCAGTGCACGCCTTATTTATAAGCAGAACTAAACAGAAATATCTGTCCTTTAAGAAATCTGCATTTTTAGATATTAATAAAAGAGGAATGAAATCAAAGAAACATATTGTTGTCATTTTATATGAAATGCTTGTAGATCATTATAGAATCATAGAATAGTTAGGGTTCAACAGGACCTTAAGATCATCTAGTTCCAAGCCCCCTGCCATAGGCAGAGACACCTCACATGTCCAAAAAACTTCTGTGCTTCCTAGTCAAAACAATTGAAGTTGGTTTTGTTAAGCTGAAATAAAGGCCTGCACATAATACCTTTTGTGTACTAGATAGGGAGTTAACAGGAGACTATATACCAGGTCACCCAACGTACATTAATTCAAATCCTCTGCAGTAGCTGCTCCTTCCCCTTCTACATTACCTTAGTGCATAATACCATCAATTCCATCTTATTTTGTGAAGTCTTCACTTTGTAAGATACTTCCTGTTAAACCCATACTCTAAGCATCCATTTTGAAAACATTCTTTCAAATTCTGCAGTATGGATGGAGAACAATAAGCTATGAGGTAACAGTTTGCACCCTCTTATAATACATGTGATCAAGGTTCAGTTTCAGTCAATCTGAGATCATATGGTTTAGGTTTCAACTTTGTGTCTGATAGTCACAATTATATAGGTTAAACTTAAGCAGTACCTTTAGGTAGTCACCCTATTAATCATGCCTATCTTCTTGGACTTTGCAGGAGAGACAGACATGGTAAAGTCTACACAGATTTTGAAGTAGAGCTTGCCTAGGTTCACAGAACAGACAGTCCCAAACTGATATAGGCAATTAGAGGATCTCTCAGCTCAAAATAACCTACAGAAAGAGTTAGCCAGTATGGGTCACATGTAATGAAGACTGGACTGTTTTCTGAGTTTTAGGTGTGTCGAAGTTTAGCATTTGTTTTGAAGCTGGAATAACTTTTTGTCTAGGAAAAAGATGACAACATAGATTTCAGCTCATTTATACATTAGTACTGGATGATTTCTATACTTTTGTGGGGAAATAAACCATCTGACTACATTTCACAGCAACACAGAAATATTTTGTATTACTTCAATGCTTAGAAAAGATGCTAAAAAAAGCTATTACAAAGTTTTAGGCTGCTCCCTCTCAAGAGGATAGAGAGAACAGTCCATGAACTTTTCTGAGCCATTCATTTCTTTTTCCAAAAAATCTTAGAAAAATGAGTCAAAGCCATGACAATCATTTAAAAACAATATGACCAAAGCTGCGTTAGTGTGTTTATCTACACTGGGGTTAACAAAATTATGAAAAATGTAATAGTGAAAATTGAGAACAAAATGAAAATAAAGAGAATGCTAAAATGGCTCTATAAATTTTATGGAAAGTGTTTTGTAATTTCTATGAAAAGTATACATATTTTTATGAGACAAAGAATTTGGTTCAAAAGGAAATTGGTTTACAATACCTTTTTTTTCTATAAAGAATGGCTCAGTATATAATTGTTTGTTTTGTTTTGTTTTTTTTTCAAATGAGGAGTAAGGGAAATCAACCCAGTTAATCTTTAAGAAATAGAAATCCTATTAATGATGACAGGGTATAATCATAAATGGAAACTCATTACCAAGTATAAATGAAACATCTCAAAAGAAAATAATGGTGAAATAGAAGTAATGAGAATGATTAACCATGAATATTTATTGCTTCACCAAAAAAATAAAGCCTAAACCAAAAGCAAATGAAAAAAAAAAAAAAAAAAAAAAAAAANAACATCTCAAAAGAAAATAATGGTGAAATAGAAGTAATGAGAATGATTAACCATGAATATTTATTGCTTCACCAAAAAAATAAAGCCTAAACCAAAAGCAAATGAAAAAAAAAAAAAAAAGGAAAACTTCTAAGAAAAAAATAGAGTGGATGGCTTTTAATTCTGATCTCACAAAATTACAAACTTTGTAAGGCATCTGCTGTAGGAAAGTATTAGGGATTTCAACATGGAACTATCCTGATTTAAAGCAAAACAATAAAAACCAACAAGGAGCTTCTAGGGTCTAGCTTCTTGTGCCTGGAGAAGACTGCAGATTGTACTGTGAGTTGCTTGTATTGGCAGGTGGATGGCAGGTCATTAAACAGATAAGGTCACACATGTTCCTTAAGGGGGACTTCAACCAGTAATGTTAAAATTTCTGCTCTAGGACAATATAGCTTCCAAGCTACATCTCTTAAGCAAGACAAATTTAAAAGCTAGCAAATACAGAAACTTGCAAACAGGCCAGCTTGCACAAATAGATATTTAAAGGACTCTGAAAAATTATTTAAAAGAAACCTGACAAAGATCATTTGCTGAGGGAATTCAACTATTTCTATTATCAGACATTCTTCTGCTTAGATTGGTGACCAGTGGACACCACTTGCTGCTGTCCAGGTCTTTCACTTGATCAGTAGAGACCTAATTGGCCCAGAAGCAAAGGACAGGAAAGACAGTATTCCCAATGAATAAATTTTCCCTTAAGAAATCTATTTGGAAATAGGTAGGGAAGCTATAGAAGAGCATTAGAGATCAAGATCATGACAGTGGAGGATGCATGCAGGGTTATTAAAGAAAGAAGCCTGGCAGGTGTGAAACTCTGCAGCGGCACATAAGTGAAGAAGGAACTTGCCATTTAGCAGGAGGATAGCTTATGTGCTTCTCTTCTCAGTCTTAATTGTTTTCCATCTGAAACAGCCAGCAGTGAGTGACAACTCACAGGTAGGCTCCTCCTGACATTATGAGCAGGGTTTGTTGACTACACCTCATGCACCTCTGGGGAAACTTGAATGAAGGGTGTTAGTAAAGTAGTACCAAAGTTCATTTGCCACCTCAAATTATTGCACCAGCAATATTACAGAAGGCTATTTATGTAAGCAAATTTAAATTTATGATGAAGCTTTTGGACAAGGATTGGTGTTCTCATCAGTCCTTGATGATGAGCTTTGTAGCTCAGAATGAAAGGTGCATCCTGGAGATGAAAGTTTGGCTGTGAAGGTGGTGTTGCCAGTGATCTTTTTTTTTTCTCAGCTCTGGAATAATGCTTGAGGAGCCAGTGGGCAGAACCAGTCTGTATCTCATATAAAAGCAGGAATGTTTTTGACAAGTGGATTTCTGAAAGAAAGTTTGCTGTAAGGACTTTTTGTTTGGCTGTTTACTGAGTGCAGCCAGAATGCATGATATGTAAAAAGATAGTGGGAGAGGTGATCATTGCCCCAAAGCACTCATAGTCTGAATTAGTAAAATAATACTCTTCAGGAATACAATACATTTGATAACCAGATGATAGGTTTGTTCTTCAGCATTGCAGATGTCTTTCTGGCTTTCAAATAATCTCTTTCTGAATTAATATCAATAAAGCTAATTAAAGAAGCATGTGCTGAGTGGGACTTAATGAAGATTGATGGCTTGAAACACCTGAGGAGGTGAGGAGTTTTCAGAATGAAAGGAAATACAGATAAAAACTGTAGCTGGGATTGCAAGTCTTTATGATTTTAAGGAGTAAGTCTGGGAGAGTATACAATATTCTCTCTGAAAAAGTTAAGGCAGATATTTGGTAAGCACTGTGGTGCTTAATAGTTCAATCTGCCTGCATGACTATGAATACTTAGTGCTCAACATGCTCAACAATATAGCATAGGGATTTTATTATACTGAAAAGTTGCATTACTTATGCATTATTTACATCAATAGACTTCTCAGATCTTTAATTTTTCAAGAAAAAGAAAGCTCTTTGCCTGTTTCATATAAATTAATTTGTCATACAAAATCCTTTTTACCCAACAGAAATCTCTATATACTTACTTCTACATGTTAAGCCCTTTAAACCACTGCTTTAAAAGTCTGCTTACCTTTGCAAGGGAATTTTACCCCTCTAGCGCTGTGCCATCTGATGGCACTGACTGACTAACTTATGCTGGATGATTTACTACAAGGAGCTGCCAGGCAAGTAATTTCTGGGCAGACTAGTAAGAAAAAGGAGTTAGTCAGGGTAAATGGGGGCAGGGTTTGCATGTGGAATTTAGTTTGGGCAGCTAATTATAATTATAATTAAGAAGCAATAAGTGATTTCTCTCTCCTGTGTAAGACTCAGAAATTCTTCCAATAGGGTAAAGGAGAAATAGGCAGGCACTCTGCTAGAAACCAGCAGCAAGAAGAAATATGCCTGTCAAGTAAACCTTTTTTATTATTATTATTATTGTCCCTGTCCAAGCCACCATTTTGCAAAGTGAGTAAAGTGTAAGAGATGATGACAGCCATCAGGATGAGAGCTGAAAGCTGATCAGGAAGCAGACTAATTTCAGATCTCAAAATTAGTAATAAACTCTGAAGTCTTTTGATGGCTTGGTAGAAGAAGCAAAAAATTGAGGATGGTTGGAGAGAAAAGTGTTGGAAAAGGCAGCTATTTCTACGTCAGTGTTGTGGTAGCAAAGGAATATTTCAGCTCAGAGAACACTGGCTTTTGTAATTGATTAGAGATTGAGGAAAATGCAAAGTAACTGAAGAGGAGACCTCTAATGATTCTGCAATTTCTGCCTGACACAGACCAAAAGATTTGGAACAACCTAGAGAAGCAGCATAGTATTCAAATATTAAAGAGGTAACCAACCACTTGGAAATTACTGTGGCAGCTTAGGTGTAATGCTATTATTTTGGGCATAGCTTTTCACATTTGGTTTTGTGTACTGATTATATGGATGATGATGCTGTTGCTTTTTCTTCTTTAATTGTCACTTGAGATTGGGCTATCACATAGCTGTGTCTGTGTTAATATAATTTACTTTCTTTTAAACCTTTTGTATGAGGCAGTTGAATGGAATAAGAGTGGAAGAACTCTGTAGTAAAAATCATCTTCTGGTAATTTGTTATTCATTTATTCTTACATCTCAAACATCTCTTTGCAGCATTAAATTTTACTCTTCCATAAGATCAAGTGACATGTAGAGTTTAGCTTCCTTTCATGATTATTTTACTTCTTTTTTAGTATTTCCATACTACAAAAGTCATACAAGTTTATTTGACCTGAGAAACATGCTGTATTTCTGTCTCTCCCCTGACGATCTGGCCGGCATTCTGTCAGAAGGATCGGCAGCACTGCAGAGCTCAAAATAATCTTTTTTTTTTTTTTCCCTGGGACTGGGAATAAAATTTCCCAGTTTGTCTGCCTAACTGCTCTAAAAGGGTTTTTTAAACAAGCAAAAAACTGAACACCTGGTTTTAAAGCTTTTAAGCTCCATACAGCATTTCTTTCCTACTCTTCCTCACGTTGAATTTTCAGTATATGTATTCTTTGTAGGAATTACATTGATTCAAAGGGAGTCTAAAAGTAACTTGAGTTTTAAAACAGGTACTACTACTGATCATGTTCTATTTCCAAAATATTTCAAAAGTGATTTGTATCTTTAAAATTCTGTATATTATATATGAATGAAGATTTCAATATCTCAGCTATGCTATCAGCAGCTGACTGGCCAAAAATCAGAGCAAATGACCAAAAGTCAGGGCAACTGACTAAATTCATCTATGTTTTATAGGGCAACAGATGGCACTTGCCTTAGTAGAAGATGAAAGAAGTCTCACAAAATGAAGTGAGACAGTGATATTCCTTTAGGTTGAGATGCCATCCTAGAATAACAGAGAGTGCAAGAGTGGTATCTTGAAGTCCAGTTACCATGAGTATCAGGGTCACAGGCTTAAGGCAGTTATGAGGATACGTCATATGTTGAGGCAGGTAACAGTATATTCCAGTCTCCAAGAGCTTCTGCAGCAATGGCGTTCTGTTATTTAGAAACAATTGTCTTATTTGTATAGCCTTTTCTAAACATTGTGATTTTTCTGAAAACAGTTCCTTGCTGAAACTTACCTTGTATCCATTGCTTTATTTTTTACATATGCATTAGATAATTGCTTTTTTTTCCAACTTCAAACTGGCAAGAAAAAAGAGAAAATGAAATGCCCTAACTTGGCAGGTTCAGAGAGAACTTGCAAAACTTATGTTCTTTGCTTACATATATTTACATACTTATATGGGTAAATAAACCTTCATATATTTAGCAAATAGAACTTATTATGTGCAGACCTTTGAAAAGCCATCTTAATGTTAGTTTTTGTGTTGCATGTCAAGAAAATATGTAAAATCAAAAGGGTACTTTTATAAAAAGTTTTCATGATTCTTAAGATAACTCTGACATAACTCTAGTGGACATATTCATATATAGTTCTGGTGTTCTCAACATAAAAAGGACATAGAGCTGTTGGAACAAGTCCAGAGGAGGGTCACGAGGATGATCAGGGGACTGGAGCATCTCCCATACGAAGACAGGCTTGGAAAGTTGGGGCTGTTCAGCCTGGGGAAGAGAAGGCTGCATGGAGACCTCCTAGCAACCTTCCAGTATCTGAAGGGGGCTTATAAGGTTGCGGGGGAGGGACACTTCACTGGGGCCTATAGTGACAGGACAAGGGGTAACGGGTTCAAACTTAAACAGGGGAGGTTTAGATTGGATATAAGGAAGAAATTCTTTCCTATTAGGGTGGTGAGATGCTGGAATGAGTTGCCCAAGGAAGTTGTGAGTGCTCCACCCCTGGCAGTGTTCAAGGCCAGGCTGGACAGAGCCTTGGGTGACATGGTTTAATGTGAGGTGTCCCTACACATGGCAGGGGCTTGCAACTAAATGGTCTTAAGGTCCTTTCCAACCCTAACTCTTCTATGATTCTATACAATGCAGCTTGCCATTTCAAAAGTATCATGGTTTACATCACATAAACTACATGCTCACATGCCATTTATTACTTTTCAGATTTGGTTTTTGGCTGATTATAACCTTGCAGCACTTCCTGATCCACTATTTAGAGAGCTGTAGGACAAATTCAGTGCAAGGTAGAATTTGTTTATCTGTGACAATTGCTAAAATTGCTGTATGAGATTAAAACTGTTAACCAGATTATAATTATCATAGATAAAAAAAAGTTGGCTCAAATTTGTACATTGGAATAAAGTATGATGGCTATAATGTTTATCTTGTTTGAGTACTATTTGTTTATATATCTGACTGCTGCATAATAATGGGATTTTAAGTAGACTAACTGAACACTTTCAGAACAACAGAGTGTAAATAAGTTTTTTGATTGTTATCATCATTTTATCATAGTGTCCTGAAAGCAGATCAGTGATGATTCAGCAGCTAACATAAAATGTCAAGATAATATAATTAACTAGTACAAAGAAAGCAATTTTGGAACAGTTATTTGATATAATGAATTTTTAGAGTAAAATAACTTTATTCAATGATCTGCAGAAGGGCAAATTGATCATAATCTTAGTTCATTTTATGGCTGATTGGGGAAAAAATATAGTTAAAGCCAATAAGCAAAGTAAGGTTCTTTTTGAATTTTCTAGAAGATTCCTATTTAAATATATTTTGGTGATAATAATATAGAAGTGATAATAAAAGGAAGCTTGGTTTCCTTTCAGAACTTGCTAGGAATATTTCATATATATACATTGCTATGCTCCCTACCATCTGAAGGACAAGTGCATTTTAGGACCAGTACTCCTACATGATGGTCTTTAAGATCTATAACATATTTAAAATGACAGTTACACTGAAATACTTTGTTCCCGTACTGCATAACAGAAAGGTAACCAATAAAATTGTACCTAATCAAGAAAGCGAATGATAGCTTGGACTACTTCAGGTTGATTTTCTTTTCACGTTACAGGTAAAATAACACACTTCTCTCCTGAAATCATTTATTTGCAATATAGATCATATTCCTAAAATCCTATTTGCAATGTGAGTTTGAGACTTTTGTATTTGGGTTGGGTTTCTTTTCTTTATTTGTAGCTACATTCATACCATGGATTTCACCAGCATACGAATTATTACAACAGTATGTGTTTCCAATGTAGAACTAACCAACAGTGTGTTGTTATCCAGACACTAAGTACTTCTTGGTACAGTGAATTTGTAATTTATTAGTGTTATTTCCTGCCTGCAGTGTTGTCTAGTTTTGCAAATTAAATAGGCTTTGATTAAGTTTAAATGCTGTGTAAGTTTAAGTGAGATGTGTGTATGCAGTTTATTACTTTAGGAGTAGTATTGTTGGAATTTGTATTTGAATAGCTGTAACGTTAAACTAAAGCTATTTTTATACGGTATTCTGCTCTTAATACAGAAGTCGAGTTCTCTATAAGATGTTACATTCTGGAATCCCTAGATATGAATGAATATTAATATTTTTACATTTTTTTCATAACTACACCTGTCTTATCTAGCATGAGAATTACTGTGTCTTCCTCTTTCTAGCTGCTTGTGTAATTTTTAAAATAATCTTTGTTTTAGAAAGTCTTTGCATAAATTCTGTGTTGAAAGATAACTAATAATGTCACTTCTCTGCCAACAGCGCCTATCAAATGGCTCCATAGACTCCAATGATGAAGCTAGTCAAGTTGTTGAACTTCAGGAACTACTGGAAAAGCAAAACTATGAAATGGCACAAATGAAGGAGCGTTTGGCCGCACTCTCTTCCCGTGTGGGAGAGGTGGAGCAGGAGGCAGAGACTGCCAGAAAGGAACTTATTAAAACAGAGGAAATGAACAGTAAATATCAGAGAGACATTAGAGAGGTAAGGAGTTTATTGCACTCGCCTCCTGTTTCTTGACTGTTGTTCCTGTGTTGCCAACTACAAACTTATAGAGGCCAATGAATATAGGTAGCAAAAGGTGAGTACTGGCAAAAGCCCTTGTTCATTGGATACATAATTTCCATTAAGAAACAGTACTAGAAATCTCTTTATACAAATCCCTGCTTATAAAAGTGGGTGTGCATATGTGCAACTCAAATAGGAGAAAGGCCAGCTTTGGGATTTAGCATAACTAGGGTGCATTCTGGCCAGTTTTCAGCTATTTCAATTTTTCAAGATGAACTCTGTTAAATAAGGGTGCTGGTAATATAGATTGTCTAAAGTACATTTTTAAAACTCCTGTGTGGTTTTATAAAATGATGTTATTTATATAATGAATTATAATATTTACTTATGTGCGGTAACTTCATTATCCCTTTTATTATGCTATTCCCTTCTCTGAATAAATGAAAATGTAATCAGTTTTCCTGTTCTTTCTTCCTCTTTAAATCTGTGGTACTCCTTAGTACTCTCTAGATTATATATCTTATGTCATTGTTCTCAATATATGTGGATGGTTAGCTTCTATTTTAGTATTTTGAAAACAAAATTTTAGTGAGAGCCACGAATGTGCGTATACAATTTTCCCCCACATCATTGAACTATGTTTCTAATATTATGTACCTATATCAGTTTTTCTATTTTCTGATCAAGCCTTATGTTGTTTAAGAAACACACAAGTAAATGTGAGCTGAATTTGGTATTGTTTTTTGCATTGAAAAATATAGAAACTAGAAAAATATAAAAACAATGAGCATTGCTTCCGTTTGCTCTACTCAGCAGGTACCACTTTAAACATCATAGATGCAAGAAATCCCAAAGGAAATGAATTCTCTTTAAAACAGAAAAATTACTTCTGAGCATACTTTACGTCTTGGTCTACTGTTAGCATCTAGTGAAAATTAAACTGCTATAAAATGATGTAGCATTTTAATTGCATGGGTTTTGCTGGGGGGTTTTTTGGTCACATTAGGCAATGGCACAAAAGGAAGATATGGAAGAAAGAATAACTACACTGGAGAAGCGCTACCTCAGTGCTCAGAGAGAATCCACCTCCATACATGACATGAACGATAAGCTAGAAAATGAACTGGCAAACAAGGAAGCCATCCTCCGTCAGGTGTGAATATTACTCAGTTTCTTCATATATAGTGAATATTAATGGTAAACAGGGGGAAGATAGGAGGTTTACAGTAGTTTAATAAGTTCATTTTTTAATCAACAGATTAGCTTATCTAAAAAAAAGAGCTTCATATCAGCTTCTACAACTATGACTACATGTCAAGGTGTATATTCAATACTGAGAAATAACTGTTTGTTCTGATAGTGTTTTGCATAAATGCACAGTCTATTTCCTAGAGTAAAGAATTATCTTTGCTTCTTATCTAACAATTTTCTGAATTTTATTTACCAAAAACCCAAACCAAATAAAAAAATAGTATAAGCAAAAAAAAAAAAAATTCCCTTCTGCAGGAAAGATCAAAATTTGCATAGAATATATTCTAAAGATTTCTACTTATTAAAAAAGAGTATAAGATAAAAAGCATGATTGTGCAGCATTCTCATGTGGTACTTTGTTTCCAAAGTGATTCAAAAACTGAAGTATAAAGTGAACAGAAAATACTGTTCGTAATTTGAAGATTATAATGTGAACTGAAAGCTAGCATGAAATTAATATAATTCACATTATAAAAGATGAAATTCTTCCTCAGCCTCAGTATCAGACTTCTTATTTTTTTTTCACCTATCATGTCTTCAAACAATATAAAGTATTATATGGGAAATAAGCCTTTATAATCTGATAATGTCTGCTTCTGTGACTCTATGCAGACATATTTACACACACATGCATACATTTCTCTGTATGTGTGTATATATGTTTATGCAACTACTTCCTCAGGGAAGTTAAAGAATCAGAACTAAAACTCTGTTTTATTGCTGCCAATGTAAGTCATGCTGTGCTTCAGAAGTCTACCCCTCAAAGCAGTGATCAATAGAACCAGGCTGAGAATACATACAGGCAGACTTAATGGTGATTTGCAGCATAGTGATGTGAAAAGCCTACCTTTTCATGCTTTGAAGGATTAAAAAAGATTCTAAAAGCACACTTCTTTTTCATTACGTCTTCTATTATCTGGAATGAACAGGAAGCTAGGAAACACTTATCAAGCCATTAAAAAGAGTCTTAATCATGTGGTGTTTCTCAGTAGGCCAGAAATTAGTACAAAAGTTATCAAAAGTCCTCCTTTTGCTCTTTAATGATTATCACAGATTAATCAGTTTCACCTCTGTAAAATGAGACTTGATTATAGATTCACAATGAGCAATATGACTGTCAACTTAAGCAAATAGCAACCATGAGTGAAATTTCAGTTTTAACAATTTCTAATATATGATTGACAAAATGTCAATTCAGAAAATTGCTTTTGACAATTTGTTCAGAAACTTTGCTGGGAATCCTCTTCTTTTGGAATTATATTTCATTCCCATTTTAGTTCATACATAAACTTTTCTGTGAGATGGACTCAATATCTCCATCTGGAAAATTCTGAATTTACTGGCACCGATACATTAATTTTGCTCAGATAAACAACGTATTGATCAGAGGACCTTCTTGTTCATCTTCATTAGTGCAATTTTTACAACTCATTTTGTCCACCTTCCTGTGATCCTTGAGCCTCAAATCACTCATTGTTAGTGAAACTGGCAGTCTACACTGTTCCATGATAGAGATAATAACTCTCCAAAGAGCTGTCCCAGGTTGTGGGGTATCTATGCCTATGTAGTGAGTTTTGATTGCTTCACTGATACCTAAGAAAGCAAAATAAAATCTTAAGTCTGGTTATTTTTTTTTTTATATATGTGTTTATCTTTGGCCTTCAGCTGGAAGACAAAAACAGACAGCTGCAAGAGCGTCTAGAGCTGGCTGAGCAGAAGCTGCAGCAGACGATGAGGAAGGCTGAAACCTTACCTGAAGTGGAGGCTGAACTAGCACAGAGAATTGCAGCTCTGACTAAGGTACTGCTCTGAGAAATAGGTTCACTTCAGAAGCCCCATTTTTTAACACTGATTTGCATCCTGATTCCTTGCCTCAAGGACAAAACAAAATTAGTGCCAAGATGATTTGAAAGAAGAAAATGTTTCCCAATAGGTATGTGTCACAAGTTTAACCAGGAATGGTCTCAATGCTGTGTTTGCAATTCTTAGCATTTAGGTAATAGGAAAAGCAGTTATCTGTAAGCTAGACTATATTTACAAAGAAGTCCTTTATATTTCCAATACATGTGAGTATTACTTATCTCAGGAGGGTTCATTTTACTGCATAAGTGTTTCTAATTTAAGGGGTGGGGGTAAGGGAAGTCCCATTCCTACACTTACTTTTTTCAAGATGTTTTCATAGTGTGTATGAAACAACAATTATTTCCATTCCAGTAAGTGCTATACAATCAAATGTTAGTGGCAGCTGGGATCATTTGTACAACACAAATGAAAAGAATTTACTTAGTATATACTTAGCAGTATATACTTAGATGGTTTGGTTTGAATCATTTGTTGTATCATATACCTGCAAGGACAAATGTGAAAACCTGAGAGGACTTCAAACTGGGGTTTTTTTCCCTGATAAATATATTATATGGCAGCTTTCTTGCAGAAAAATAATAAAAAAAAAAATATTTTTCAGTAGTGTAGTTGTCCTGGGCTCATCAGTAGCAGTCTACTGCTAGCTGTACTGTTACTGCTGAACCCAGGACAGTAGTTTCGGTATTTGGCCTCTAATACTTCCAGGTGGGCATGTACTTAATACAATGGCTTGGGTATTGTAAGCTTCATAAGGACATGCAATACTAATATGTATATTCTTCATCTCTTAAAAACAGACAAGTAGAAAAAAATGCATTTAAGAGACTGTTTTATATATCACGCTGAATAATTTAAGTGTTCCTTTCTCTATTGCCAAGGAATATTTCTAGCCATTTATGTGCGTGGCTATTTTTAAATTTGGCAGATTATTTTCAATTCTGATGTTTTTCTATTTATAGCAAAGCCTTAGGTGCTGAACAGCTTATTAATACTGTCTGATTTTTAAGTAATTTAGTGAAGAAGTAGAAAGAAAGAGAGGCTTAAGGGACATTTGGGTTGGGGAATTTTTATTATTTTGTTAAGGCAAGATCATTATCCAGTAGTCAAGATTACGTGTTATCCACTTTAGGTTTGTATGAATGGGTGGGAATCTGAAAGAGAGACCGAAAATGGTGGGAAAAAAAGAAGAATCAGCGAAAAGAGAGCTACATGAAATACCAAACAAATATCACTGCATTTTAATAAAATCTCAGGTGCATATAAGAGCAATCCCTTGCCATTTTAACTTTTTTTTCCAGTTGTCTCTGATTCAACAAATAATCACATATTCCAATACCTTCAGTAGCTTAAAAATATTCTTTTCTATTTTAAGAGGATTTTTCCTGAATAATTTCTCCAGCAATTAGGCACCAGTAAGTATTTTGCAGTCTCAAGCATGTGTTATCTTGCAACTGCATTTTTCCTTGAACATATGTTAATGAAAAATACTGTAAGAAGAAATCCCATTTCAACCATGCAGAGCACTCAGGGACTTCCATGAGATATTGTTGGTATTGTGACCATAAAGCTTCAGTACTCATCTCTGTTTGTCTTCTTGCATTATTTCATAAGATGGGGTTAGAGAGCTGTGAACAGCGCTGACACTCCACCCCATTTCACTTCAATGTACTTTATCAAAAGCAGGAAATTAAGAGGCATATTAGACTGGTAGTGCCAGTTCTGTTTGTTTCTCTGTAATTACATAAAAAACTGAAGAAATTATTTAATTTAAAATTTTATCTTCTTGGAATACATGACATGAAGAACTATGTCAGAATTTGGCCAATAGGCCAAATAAGCCTGTATTTTATCTATCTTGTATACAACATCTTAGCAAACTGCAGAGCTTACTGAAATACTGGTTTGACAACTGTAAAGTCCAGTAATTTTCATGAATCACATAAATGAAACTCAGAACCAATGACAATGCTGTAATCGCTGCATCTTGCTTAACTAGTTTTAAATGAGCTAGCTGGGATACTGTTACCATACTAGCTGGTTAATGAAAACTGCAAGACCTACTTAAGGGGCTGAATAATGCTTAATTAATTTTGCCTTTGTGCCAGCAGACATATTGTCAGTAGGGCTCAAATTAGCTGGCTTCAGACTACTTTAATTCTGCCTATCTGAGCTGCAATCACTGCAATGTCCATATATACTAGATAAAAGATGAGTGTCCTGAACCAGATAGTCTTTCTGCACTTCAAAGAAGTCAAAACTGATCCTCCTTTCTTTTGTACTACCTCAATGAAAGTGGCTTCACTGAGATTAATGGGGTTACAATCAAATGAAAGAGGTGAGTTAAGCCTAATGTGTTTTACATGTGTTTTTAAAGGGAAGTAGTATGAGATAACTTGAAACCATGACTGCTTCACTGCGGATAAAATGTAAGACCAATTATTTACATATGGAGATAAAACAGAACAAACATGTTCTGGATTTGGATGTGATTTTTTTTATCATATTTTCCCCTCAAGTTTAAAATATGCATGTTACAATTCTGCATTCAGTTTATTATGCTTTTCCTCACAATAAATCTGGGTTGGGATTCTACAAATGAAGGATATAGAATGAGATCCTTCTATAGTGTCAGTTTTAAAAACAGTTGCTTTTCCTTTTATATATATATAAATATATATATATGGGCTAGTGAATGTCTTTTGCTACTTTTCCATACCCAAACTAGTTCATAAGGAGTGAAGTTCCAAAAGTTTGGACTGTACAGTGTACTCAGATAAGTACCCATAAATTACTTGAATCTTTTAAACTTTTATTTGGCTTTGTTTTCACTGTGTTCTGCCCACTGGGTGAGCAACTGGAGGGTTAGTCAGCCTGTGGCAGACTAACCTGGAACAGCATGATCCCATGTACTGTGCTGTCCTGCCTGGCTGTTGCACTGGTATCCGTCTGGTCATGACAAGCAGCACAGCTCTCGGCATGTACCCCAAAATTTAGATTGCCATGACTCATTGAGCCACCTTGTAATCACTCTCACAGTATTGGTCTGTTTGCCTGCCCATGAGAAGAGGCAGTTGGTAGCAGAAAGAACCTCCCTCCAATATTAACTAAACCTTTCTTTATCCTGTAAGATATTTATTTTCTTCAGAAGGGAGAGACATTGGAGCATCCAGAATCTTCAGATGGTTAGTCTGTGAAAAATGGTTTCTCCTCGCATGTATTCAAGGAGGCATCCAGTAAAGACAACCAGCATCCACCCACTTCCCTTCACTCCGACTAGTAGTCACTCTCCTCAGGTGCTTGTGCAGCAGAGGTACCATGTCACTTCTCTGATCACAAGACAGCAGTCAACATTTTACTTCATCATTCCTGTAAGCAGGTCACCAGAAATGCCAGCAGTGCTTTTCAGCTGCATTACAGAAGCCCTGAGATGGAGAAGAGGAAGACATAATCATAATAAACCACATTTAACATAGTAACACCTTCAGATAAATTTAAAGGTGATATAGAATGACTTGAAAGTTGGAGGCAGGTGGGACACAGTGCTTCTTTTGTGTCAATGTGGGGAGCTGGTTTGCATTAAGTAGGGAAGAAGCTGCAAGAAAATTAAAAAGGTTTGCAATGCAAAGGATGCAATAAAGTTTCTCTTGGAAAAATGGATGTAGTTAAGACAGAAACCTCAATGAGAACAAGGGATAGAGAGAAGATGATGTGTTAGAGAAAGAAGTTGTTAAATCCTCTTCTGAAGAAAAAAAATAAATTTTCTATAGGGAGGGAAGCCTTTGAAAACTTCATATTTACAACTCATTACTGTCTTTTCAAGCCACTCCTCTTCTTGTGCTTCCCTTTCCTCAGAAGATTTTGTCCTGATAGGAGGAAAAAAATGAAAGAAGCAGAACTAAATGGAAGGTTTTGCTTACTAAACCAACAAGGTATAGAAGGTAGTGAGAAAAAGGAAGAGCAAGAATGTGTGGATATCTAGGGACTGAAAGGTTGGGTTTCAGAAAAAGGATTGACTTAAGCCAGCACATTTTGTCACATTTCAACAGGTTAGAAGTGAGCATGTGAACAAATAGATGATAACTGTGAGTTGTGACTCAGTCACCATGGTCACCTGTTTTCTCCATCAGTTGCACAGCTCAATTCAGTAATGCGTTCTTTCCTCTTCAGTAACTCATCCAATGGATAGCCAAGAGTGTGCCATAAGAAGCCATTAGAATATATGGAGACTGCAAGTGTTCAAAAGTCAAGGTCTCAAAACTGTGGAAATGGGCTTGTACCATTAGAAAAGTTTAGAGTTCTCCTGCAGATCAGCACAAAGAAAAATTACAGCACCAGTACTGTACAGGTGGTTTCTGCATCTGAAATTGGACTTTTTTTTTTTTTTTTTTTTTTTTTTTTTTTTTTTTTTTTTTTTTTTTTTTTTTTTTTTTTTTTTTTTTTTTTAACTAAGATGCAAAGACTTGAAAAACATGCAGTGCCAACAGTAACAGATGATGTGAAAGCAGCATCTTTTTTGTGGGAGTATTAGCAGCAGGTACAGCAGCAGAGTTTTAACAGGGTTTGACAGCAGTAATACAAGCTGCTTCTGTATTCCCTCAAAGCAAAATTTTCCTATGTTACTGGCTTATACTGGCTATTTTTTTTGCTATTTCATAGCATATAGAGTGCAAAGTGAACATCAAGAGTCATGATGCTGTCTATAGGGGTCAGAAATTGTTAGGTTTTGCCCATGTATTTTTATTCCAGTCTGAGATGCACGTTTTCTCAAATATATTTATATCTGAATGTGCTGGCTAAATACTTTAAATGCTGGTTGCTGAATAGTGCACCATGTGTCTTGTTAATCCTCATGTACAAAGTGCTAGAGAACAGGCATACAACTCATATATTGAAAAGAATGGAGGGTAAGGTCTGCCAAGCAAGTAGTGAAGCAAGTTCCACTTCAGAAAGGTTTGAACTCAATTACCTCTTAGCAAAGCAAGTTAGAAGAAATCCAACTTCAGTTTGTGATAATGCATCCACAATTGTCCCTTCTGTCTCATGTATTTAAATTCTGCTAAGGGAGCATGACTAGCACTGCTGTCAGCCTCTGCCTCATGCCTCAAACCACAATGCAGGGATGAAGACATTCAATATTTTTATGACAGTGTGGCCTGGAGAAGTCTATGCAGGAGGCATTTGCAAATTCCTTAGGAAACAGGTGAATTACTAGGTCTTTTTGTCTAGAAGTGTCTCTTTAAGACCACAGCTGGGGCCTTCCTCAGCATAAAGGGCAATGAGCAAGTGCTGCTCAGGTATTTGGCACGTAACCAGTGATTGAAATCCCTAAACAGCATTAGAGCTCAGAGTGGGAACTGAGGAGGTGCACCTGTGCTTGTTTAATGTCTCAGTTATAAAATAATTTTGTTCTTTTAGAGAAAAATAAACATAAATTATGTAGCTCACTAGACTGACTATGGGTTATGACAAACAGCACCACATTTCAGAATAATTAAATGAGATTCTTTTTGAATCTAGAAGTATTAGTTTAGTTATCTTCATATTATGCATTACCTGCAATTAAGAGTATAGAAGCAGCGAAGATTAAGTTTTCAGTCAGTTAATACAGCTCTAAGTAGTTTAATTCTGTAGGATGATACGCCCAATGGGTTTTATATCTCCCTCAATAAAAATGGTTTCAAAATGAGATAGAATTAGTTCAGCCTTTTCCATTATCAGCCTATCTTTGGTGATTTCAAATCTCCTGACCCTTGGACGTGCATTAAGGGAAAGCCTTGAATCAGTAGTGCAGCCAGGACTCAAAAAGGGGAAAAGACTATCTTCTACAGAGGAGGATGAATCTTGGTCACTTCAAGGAAGGGATAGCATGATCTGGTTTTCTGTGAGGACTTCACTTTTTCAATCCTATCTTTCTATTAATTTACTACAACTAAAAGATAAGATAAAGAAAATCATAAAGGGATTGTCATGGGTCCAATTTGTAATAAATAGACAAAATAGTTTCAGATAGTAAGTCAGATACGTCATAATACACCTGCTTCATGATAAGAAACAATAGCTGCACTTGTTAAATTACCTTAGTCACAAAATGTACTGACTTTCCCTTAAATTTTGGAAGAATCTGAGTTTTGTGAATATATTTACTCTGAAAAGAGTAGTGATCTTCAGAGTTAAGCATTATTCTTGTATTTATTCAAAGTAGGATTTTGTTATGTGGATATCTTCATATCAAAAGTTGCAGTTTATGTTAAATCTCTAGATCGCAGGCTTGTTTTCTGTCTGAGCTTTTGGTCTTGATAATACTACTTAGTTTAAGTTATGGGTAATTTTAAGTTATGATGTATATCTGGAATTACATTGGTATCTGTTTCTAGTTATTCTGATAAATCATTAGAAGATGAGTATGAAAAACAGTCTTATTAAAAAAAAAAAGTTGTAAAATTGATATTTCTTGTAAATATTAAAGTTTGCTTGCCTGAAGATGGAGTTCAGTATCTCTTTTTGAGAGTGGTAAATATAACAGAGTGATATAGCATTTGACAAGAGTTAGCTCACAACTCAAAGTCATCATCAGCACTATCTATGAACATTGCATAGACACTATGCACAGTCCTGTTTCCATAGCAATTAATCCAATATAGCATTCCCCTTTCCTTATGGATGTTTCTTTTTTTTTTTTTCTCATTTTGAATAATAACATAGACTTGTTTGATGTGACAATAACATGAATATTCATGTTTTGCAACACATGACCTAATTAAGGTCAACTTGTGTCAGAAATAGTAATGAATCTTTGGATGGATTACCATTTCTATACTCGGTAATGACTTTTCATTCCTATTAATGAATTTTTATTTATAGGTTCTTCTTTTATATGGTGACCTTGATCTTACAAAGAGATCCACCAGGGTGGATCCTTTCAAAGGGACGAAAACGATATTGTTTATTTGGATGAAAGGGCTTATGTAGTGTACTCTAAAATGGAATACTAAAGCTTGAGCCTTGTCTCTTTTGATATTCTTTCTGTTCTCTAGAAATTAGGGAACGTACCATTAACATTGCTCAATTCTGTAACTGACCAACCATTAATTTAGTATTTATGCATTGTTTTCATACCTAGAAAATGATAGAAGTATTATGAAGGACTTTCTGACATTGGCCTCACAGAGTCCTGGTTTTTATTTTGACATAATTAAAAAATAACCCATTAGATTAGACAGTATTGCTTTGAATTCACTCTGTAGTAATATGTCATCAGCCAGCCATCACTAACCTTGAACCTCCATGTGTAGGTTGATAGCTTTTTTAGCATTCCATTATTTTCAGTTTCTTCACATCAACTGCATCATATTCACCAAGTATCAGTGTAGTTTATTCCACGTAAAAATCTGTCAGTTCAAAGTATTAAATTTTCAGTTACTTTTCTTTTAAGCATTCTGTGCTGTGTTCTGTTCAGTGTCTTTAGTTCTGATTTTTCAATTTTGTCCCTCTCCTTTTCCTTGACTTGTTAGTCTGATCCAACCTCTTCTACCTCATCTGATGATTATCAATATGTTATGGAAGCTAAACTACAAGAAATGATCTCCATACGTAGGAAGGTAGTCCTACTGGACTTTACTTTCTATTGCTAAATAGAATCCATCTGATTTGTTTTCATTTTCTTTAACTTATTTTATTTTATTTTTATTGATAATCAACCATTGTGCAGTTCAGTGCTTCAGGAGCTTACAATTTTACTATGGCAGGTTTGTGTTCAAACCATGCACAGTCTGCATGTTACATTTGGCTGATTTCATTGCTCATAAATAACTCCAATGTTTTGCTGATGCTTGGATGTAACAGGCCTTTGTAGCTGACACATTTCAAGCAATGCTGTTCAGCTGCCTGTTTAAATAAAGTTTCTTTTTGGAAAACTAATTTTGCAGTTAGTAGTAGCTTGCTTTATGTTTTGTTTAAACTTTACTGACATAAAAACTTACAAAGCCTCTTAAGTTAAAGAAAAAGGTTTTTTATTTTTTTTTACAGGCAGAAGAAAGACATGGAAATATTGAGGAACGTATGAGACATTTAGAAGCTCAACTTGAAGAGAAGAATCAGGAACTTCAAAGAGTATGTGCATTGCAGACAATTTCTGTGCACTTTTCTTGGTTTAGATTGTCAAAATAGTGCTAAATTAAGCACTCCAGCACACAAATCTCTTTACTGATAAATGTTTTATTTCTAGCAGCATCTTCCCACTGTATTTAACCATCTTAATATATTAGTTTCTATCTAGGCACAGTTTTCAAAGTATTCTGCTGATAGAAAAATTAATGTGCATTAATCAGTAACTGTAATTACATTTCCTGTTTAATTTCTTTCAATGTCTACAGTTACCATATTTTTTTAAATTTTTTTTTAATGATGCAACTCTATAATGGTTAATTACTAATCTATCTCTTCTGTTCTACATTAAAGGCAAGGCAAAGAGAAAAAATGAATGAGGAACACAACAAAAGATTATCAGATACCGTAGATAGACTTTTGACAGAATCCAATGAGCGTCTGCAGCTACACTTAAAAGAAAGAATGGCAGCACTTGAAGAAAAGGTACAGTGCAAAGAGCAATAGAAATTTCAGCTTAATAAAGCTTCTCCTGTATGAAGTATATTCTGCTTTTATTAGGATGCAGGTATGATGCTGATATTTGTATTACCAAATATTACCACAAATATGGTCTAACTTACACATTCAACAATTAATTCAAGAGTATGCGCATTTTTCCAGAACTCCTGCAAACTGGATATGTTGAATATTATGAGTCCTGTTTTATCAGTGGGAAGTCTAGAGAAGAGCTTGTAAATGACCAGTGCAAAACATGGTATGAGGCAGTGAGAGAAACTGGATGAGACCATGGAATGGCCACGTTTCAGATACACTGTCATTCTTGTATTTTAACCTGCTGATTTTACCTCACTTCCTCTGGGAAGAGTAAAATGCTATCACCACAGGAGACAGAGGATCCACCCTCAGAGAGGGAACGTTATTTGCAGGTTTTCTGTGATGTGAGACATTGGACCTGCAAAATTCAGCTCTCTTGACCTTTATATTTGCCCTCCTCCATTTCTGCCTCTTCTAAATAATTATTCCTCTTCAGTTTGATCTGAGGGACATCTTTCAGTAGGATATTTCAGAGTCTCTCAAGAGAATGTACTTCAGGTTTATGTTGTTGAAACAAAATGTACAGAGCAAGAAATAGGCCTGCCAAAAGAAGAACCTGGGAGAACAGTTCTGTTAAGAGTGTGACAGTTGCTCAGTTCAAGGAAGATGTAAAGTTTTTTCTGTTCTTGAAAAAACCGTAATCCTTGAATTATAAATATAAATAATTAATAATAAATAAAATAATAAAATAATTATTTTTAATTATTCCCAGAGTTTGAAATATAATATATACACAAACTGAGTCAGTAAGGAATTTTAATTTTAAAGTCCAGTAAACATGAATTTTGTTTATTTTGCTACCTTATACATGGAGGCTAACCATGTATGGTGATATCTGATATTTAACACAGCTCTAATTTCTTTCTCTTTTTTTTGTTTTTGTTTTGTTGATTTTGTTTGTTTTGTTTGTCTGTTCTGTGTTTTTTTTTTGGGGGGGGGTTGGGTGGGCGTTTTTTGTTTTTTTTTTCATTTTTTTTTAGAATGGTTTGATTCAAGAATCTGAAAGTTTCAGGAAAAATCTGGAAGAGTCTTTACATGACAAGGTACTATAAAATTCTGTGATTTTATCTTTTTTCATCAAAAGTTATGCTTTTATTTATCATTAGGATATAGGTATATGGTATGTTAACTGCCCAGCTAGCATGTAAAATCTTCATGACATCAATAATTCCTTTAATCACTCATATGTCCTTACTACCATTTGAGGCTCTCTAACAATTGTTCTGAGCTAAGTTCATGGTTAGGATTCTAGCCTCAGGAAGTCAATATGAAAATTTATATTAATTTCACTGGCTCTGGAATTTTTGTTCTATCAGTTTTAATTCTGAAAATGTCTTGGTTAATGGAGATATACGCATAACTGGCTATGCTTTCATGGTGAAGAATATAATTGCTTGATTTGATGCAATTCTTCTGAACAGGTGCAGTGGTGTTGTACTAAAAATAGTTGAAAAGGGCTATGTTAATTTCAGTACAAATTAACCCCTCATACTGTTTGGTGAATCATTCAAATTAATTGTAAATATTTGTTCCAATCCCAAAAGTTAGGATTTTGTTTTGAAGTTATACTTGCTTTGAGCATAGTTGGATACACAAATGTGTCTGCATTCCTATTCACAGAAGTAGTTTTGCCATGTCTCAAATTCATTTGAAAGTGATTGTGTAGAATTTAACAAACATAGCTCCATTTGACACTGATACAATTACATCATGACATCCAAAATCAAGATCTTTGAGAAAAATAGCAAAAGAAGTATCTGTTCAAATTTTTATTTTCATTTACATTCAGATAACTGCAGAAATGCAGTGAAATTAAGGTCCCCAAAAGGAGCTTGTAGTGTACTGTAATTGTATTTTAGATAAATAAAATTTATGTACTGTGTTGCCACAGTTATAAGATGATTCAGCTGTCACAAAATCAGGGTCATACTTCACCAAGTTAGATAACAAAAGGACGTTTCTAAAGCTGTGCCAGTTGAAACAAAAGTTGCTGTTGTTTTACTACCAGAGAGCCTAAATCTGTATTAGGGATACCAGTTTTGTCTATGTAAATAAAGTATTTTTTTTCCATCTTATGTCCAACATAATATTGTTTTAATAGTGTTATAGTGGAAGTAAATACAATGGCTAATTCTTTTTCAGTCTGTTCTCTGGTTCGGATGTACATATCAAATCTTGACAAAAATGGAAAGTCTGGTATAAAAATCCTACATTTCTATCAAAAGTGATTTTGGAAAGATATTTTCATTTATTGTATTATATTTATTGATTCTTGCTTAAGGGTGGGAAGTGAATTATATGGAAAACCTCCATTACCATTTTGTGCAATTGGAAATTCATCCTCTACACAAAACTACATACATTTGACTCCTGAGCTTCTAGCTCTCACCTTGAATGGTTTATTCGCTCCACTTTGATGCAAAAACTGATGAAGCAATCTCAGATAGATAGACATGACAGCCAATATTAATAATCTCTAAATAAGTAGCAGTTCATACAATTTGAGTGACCACGAAGTCATCTCAGTAATTTTATTCACACAAAAATTACATCAAAAATACTGCAATAAGAATTACTGAATATGTTATTACTCAAGTGCAGATCCTTTCCCTTCCTAGCGTTTTGGAATTCTAAACATTTTAAACTCTAGTAGCAACAGTGTAATGTCTTTATCTCTCATGTTCTCTCTTAATTTCTTTAAAAATTATTTTATTTTATTTTAGAGATTTTTTTAATTTTATTTAGAGGTGATATTTGTACAACTTGGGAACAGTGCTTAATGGTTGCTGCCAATAATCTTTTTGTTAGCTGGTTACAAAAATCTTATTCCTGTGGCACAGTCATTTTCTGCCAGCAGCATCTTATACTGGGGTTTCATAAACTCTGAAGAGCTCTAAAGTTGCAGTTTAACAAGTTACCTAAACTGTGGTTGTCCTTAAGTCTATTTTGGTATCTGTAAATAAAAAGGTCAGGATGCACTCTTGATCTCTGAAGGGCAAATGTTGTGCTGCATGCTGAACTATACCTGGCAAAGAGAGTGCAATTAGTGCTCAAATCGGTTCTGGTTCTACTTTTTCTCCCCCTAGCTGTATAACAAGAAAAAAAAACAAACATACATTCCAGGGACAAACCTGTCCTGCCAGCACTTGCAGGTAGTGGAAAAACAGTAGTGCTATACAACCTAAACAGTAGTGCTATTCAACCTCCTTTCAATGCATATGTCTTATTAGCAATAATGAGACTTGAATGAGTTCATTGCCCTTTCTTATTACAGTCAGTGCTATGTTCAGTGTATCTTATCTTCTTTAGCTTTATGAGAACAATATCTCATAATGTAAATGCATTTTGTATTACAAGTAAGTGTATATTACTACTCTCATTTCCAGGAAAGACTTGCTGAAGAAATTGAGAAACTGAGATCTGAACTGGATCAAATGAAATTGAGGGCTGGTTCTTTAATTGAACCCACCCTGTCAAGGTAATACTTAATAACAAAAGTTTCTGCAAAAGTTCCAAATTTGAGTTGTAACAGAACATAAATATAAGAGTCAAGTCTTTATGACAGGGATGTGCTCAGACCACGTGTAAAATAGTCATGTACTTCTTTAGAAATATAAAATCTGTGCAATGATTGTTACTGTTGCTTTTTACTTTTTTCATAGGTAAACAGGGCCTTATAGCAGTGAGTATACACTGAAATATTATTAAGAGTAAGGAAAATCTTTTAAATTATGGAATGTTTTCAAACTTATATCTAAATACCCTTTTTTTTTTTTTTTTTTCCTAAGGAGA
>NDXB01019282.1:65485-77882 GCA_002631895.1 Agapornis roseicollis
TTGGTTTTTTTTTTTTTATTTTTTTTTTTTTTTTTTCTTTTTTTTTTTTTTACCTCAGGAGACCTTAAAGTTGAAATAATCATCTTTAAGGCTGAAACTGATCAGCATATTTATGAATTTATTTTTTTATTCTATCAGTTATATCTTCAGCTTAGGATGAAGGCAGTATTCAGTGATATCTGAAAATATCATGGCAGTAAACATTATGCCTCTTTTCAATAGGAAAGCAATATGGAGACAATAGTGAAACAGACACCATGAAAATAGCTACTAGCAGCTGAAATTAATTTATAATTCTAGGAAGTCCTTGTCTAGAAGTATCCCTCAAAATAAAATTGTTACTTTATGTATAATTGTATGCCATGTCCAGTTTTCACAACAAACATTGTCCAGAGGAGGGCCATGATGATGAGGGGCTTGTGAGACTGTGTGGAGACCTCATAGCAGCCTTCCAGTATCTGGAAAGAGCCTATAGGGATGATGGAGAGGGACTCTTCGTCAGGGTCTGTAGTGACAGGACAAGAGGTAACAGGTTAAAACTTAAACAGGGGAAATTCAGGCTAGATATAAGAAAGAAGGTCTTTACTGTAAGGGTAGACAGGCCCTGGAATGGGTTGCCCAAAGAAGTTGTGTATGTTCCATCCTTGTCAGTGTTCAAAGGCCAGGTTGGACAGAGCCTTGGGTGACATGGTCTACCTTTAGGGCAGTGACTGTTTTTTTCTGTGTACAGTATTTACTGTAATAGAACTTTTCTCGGACAACTAGCAATACTTGGCATTTCACAGAATCATAGAATGGTTTGGGTTGGAAAAGACCTTACGATCATGTAGTTCCAACCCCCCTGCCATGGGCAGGGACACTTTCCAATAGACCAGTTTGCTCAAAGCCCTGTCCAGCCTGGTCTGGAACACTGCCACAACTTCTCCAGGCAACCTCACCATCCTCATAGTAAGGAATTTGTGCCTAATGTCTAATCTGAATCTCCCCTCTGTCCTGTCACTACATGTCCCTGTAAAAAGTCCCTCTTCAGATCCCTTTAGGTATTGAAAGCACTTAGATAACCTCACTCATGAACATGTAATACATGGAACCTCCGGCATTTTCATTCAGGAAAGCAATAGAAGGAAAATTTATAGGATTGTACATTCAACAACTAGCTCTATTAATTATCCTGAAATCTGCTTGTTTTTTCATGCTAAAGTTTTGGACAATAAGTTTTATTGTGCAAGATAATTAAAAAAAAAAAAATCAAAGGTTTTATTTTTTTAGTTTCTTCCTTAATTTTTTCGTAATAAGTTTTCACTTAAAAATTCTTTCTTGTGATGCGGTTTTGTAGTTTATTATTTGATACTTAATAATTTGTTTGTTTACAAAAAGAAATCTGTGTTCCTAGACTGAAGGTCATTGAATTGTTGTTGCTATTACTATTACTTTTTCAGTCTAATGATGTGGTTTCCTTATAGGTCTCATCTTGACTCATCAGCAGAGCTGAGGTACTCTGTGGGCTCACTGGTTGATAGCCAGTCTGACTATCGGTCAACAAAAGTGATAAGGAGACCTAGAAGAGGCCGAATGGGAGTTCGCAGAGATGAACCAAAGGTTAATCCCCAATTTGTTCTCTTATGCTGGCTGATAGGAGAATGTATTTTAGGCTGTTAACCTTATAGTTTGTGTTTTTCCAGAAAACAACAAAAACCAACAACCCACCAAACAAGAAAACCCAATAAAAATAGCAGGGTTTTTTCTACACATGGTCAGACATGAGTACTGTACTAAAATTAAGGCAAGAAAGGATAAAAGTTAAGACATCAAAGTTCAAGCCCACTTGACTATCTGTCTTTTCTGGGCATCTTTTTGTGTAAATTTTCCTGATAGTGATTTTCTACGCCATTAAAAATTATGTGAAAATACATCATCTGTAGTAATACTATTAGTATTAATGGAGAATTAATCATTAATTAAATATTCTTAAATGTTAGTTGTTTTCCTTTCCCATTTTATAGAAGTTCATATTTGCAGATCTTTTACATATAATAAGACATATACATCCTTACTGCCACTCAGGTCAAATCACTTGGAGATCATGAGTGGAATAGAAGCCAGCAGATTGGTGTTTTGAGCAGTCATCAATTTGAAAGTGACACTGAAATGTCTGACATTGATGACGATGATAGAGAAACACTTTTCAGCTCCATGGACCTCTTGTCACCAAGCGGCCATTCTGACGCCCAGACTCTGGCCATGATGCTTCAGGAGCAGCTAGATGCAATTAATAAAGAAATCAGGTATGTAGCATTGACCAGTTGTGATGTATTTATGTTTACAGCTTCCAGCTTCCTTTAGTGCATGAGTTAACGTACCATTCATAACAATTAGAACACCTCTTGTACCTTTAAATGTTTGATAGTGTATCTGCTTTTCATAGGAGAGTAATGATTATGTGAAGATAGCAATGGCATCCTCATTCTCTAACCATAGAAATTTCCTTCAAAAAATGTTCCAAGTGAAGAACTGCTGACCAACTAAAGAGAACTATACTAGAGAAGGCTTACAAATGGCAGATGTGACAGATCACTACTCATAGCCCTCTCTTAAAGGTCTTTTTCACCTTTCTGCATGACTCCACTTAGTCAGTAATGACCTCCTATCAGATGTATTTTATTTCAGTTTTCTTCATGCTTTCTTCTGGTAATTATTCCTATGTTACATCTAATATAAACTGCATTTTCTAAGACGTGGTTTTGATTTTCTATGGAGGGATTAAATGTGGTTTTTCATGCTTCAAGTTGGGTTACAGTGCTTGTAAATAGGTGGTGAATTGAATGTATCTTCATAATTTGTTTGAAAAATTAATGGAATGATAGAGAATCCAGTGGCATACTTTAATTGATTTTTATAAATGAAACCATATTTTAGGCTTACAGCATTCCTACATGAAAGTGTAGGGTAACAAAAAAACCCAGCATGGTGTATGAAAAAAATCCTCACATTAGCAACTTTCTCTAGAAGGAGGTGAAGGAGATGTACTAATTGTGTCAGTGGCTTTCTCTATGAGGGTGATAGATATGCCATCCATGGAGACATTCAAGGCCAGGTTGAATGAGGTTCTGGGTAACCTGGTCTACTTGAAGACGTCCCTGCTCATTGCAGGGAGGTGGGACTAGATGACATTTGAAGGTCCCTTGTAACCCAAACCATTCTCTGATTTTATAGACAGAAAGACTGGTTAGAAATCCAATCAAAACCAGATTACTTTTGCCAGCTCTCAGTCTTTCTCTGAGCAAGATAACTTTAAATGGAGAACTCTACTGGAATATATTGAATTTGAATAACTTTTCTGTTCCAATCCTTTATACTATTTCCTCCTCTTCACAAAAAAAAAAAAGACTCCTTCTAACCTGGGTTGATGGGCAAAGGACTTATAAACAAACGCTTGATTTTAAACACATTTTTTCAGTCTAGGTGAAATTGCAATTAAAAAACAAAACTAAAAACCCAGTGGAAGCATCCTATTTAGGCCATAGTTAAGAAGCTTATATTTTTTGCTAAGAGAGCTGTTTTAATGAAATTCACTTAAAACCTCAGTGCTTTAGAAGCAATTGTCATTTTTTCATCAATTCATAGGGATAAAACAGACAATTTGTTTTACATGTTCGCCTGTTTTATTAATTTGGATTATTTTAGCAATTTCCTTCTTAAAGGCCCAGTTTCATTAGATTTGAAGTTTGTGTTTGTGGTTTAGCAACAGAAAATCAGATGAAGCCAACTTAATACTGGAATTATTTTCCTGTAGCAAATCGGATTGTTAACTCCCCCTCCCCTATATGGTCTATATTTTTTCATTCTGGTGATTAAAAAAATACCCTTTTCAATATTATTTTGGTGTTGATCTATGATATTTATCTTTATTTTCTTTTACTTTCAAATCTCATTTGAAAGAATGTTTATTAGTTTTGCTTTTGGGGTATCAGACACAAATATAACAGTGTCTTTTGTCAAATAAGGTTAATCCAAGAAGAGAAAGAGTCAACAGAACTGCGTGCAGAAGAGATAGAGAACAGAGTGGCCAGTGTAAGTCTGGAAGGCTTAAATCTGGCCAGAGTCCACCAAGGTACCTCCATTACTGGGTCAGTGACAGCGTCGTCACTTGCAAGCTCATCTCCTCCCAGCGGACACTCAACTCCTAAGCTCACCCCTCGCAGTCCAGCCAGGGAGATGGACAGAATGGGAGTTATGACACTGGTAAGAAACTTTGTGATGACAATTTTAGGTGTGATATTTCTGGTATTAAATACTTATTTTTTCGTTGTATGAATGGCTTATCTCTTTAATTATTTAGTCACCTTTTTGATGTACATATACATAGCAAATTCACTAAAATATGGACATTTGAGAGGTTTGGGGTTTTGTATTGTGTTTTTGAGCATTGCATGATTCACCAGTGGCATAGTGGTCTGAGGACCAAGGGCTTCCAGCACACAGGCTGTGGAATTAATAAGCAATAGAACTGATTACTGGAATTACTGTAATTAATTTATGTAAAAATGTTTACTAATGAAAAGCTGTGAAGTGATACAGTTATTACACAGTAGTCTGTGGGACTACTGCCAAGTTTAAACCTCCAGGAAACGTCTAGAAGACATTAAAACCTCCTAGTACTTCATATATATAATCATTTGGATATACTTCATTATCTGGTATACTCATATACTTACAACATTTTGTATGTATTCTTCATCATGGTATGTCAAATACTTGAAATAAGTAGTTTTTTTTCCAATAGTTGATTTCACTGATATATTTTTAACATTACAAGCAGCACACATAAATAGATACCAAGCCATCAAACTGGCATGCAAAGCATTTTTAAAATACTGTACCTTTGAGAACATATTCTGAAATGCCTGGTTTGATTTGAAAGGGGAATTCCAAAAAAAAAAAAAAAAAAAAAAAAAATTACTTTTTGTCTTAGACAATAAGCAGCAGTGCAACAGCCAAGTAAATGAAGGTAATATGCATTGACATATTCAAGACGTAAACCTCTGATAAGAATATACATGCAGGATTCAGTGTTCAGAGTGGTCTACAAACTATTTTGGAGCCTGGGTGAATTCATCCCTTTAAGCACTAGGATTGAATCAGAGCAGCTGCCTCTGCTGATCTCTATGTGCAGGGAAGAGAATAAGATATGTGTAATCCTATTTTTTATTTGCTGTTTCTCTGGTAATCATGGTGTCCCCTTGTGGTCCATTCCTGGGGACCAACAGCAATGGTTCCCTTTAGAGCCTCTCAGCACACGGGAAATGAGGCTTGATCTCAATCACAAGGCAGAAATTAACTCTCCTAGCCAAGAAAGCTGTTAAGAAGAACTGGGAGTGGAGCCTGGCTGTTCATTCTGCTCAGCTGGGACTAGGGGCTTCTTTCTACAACCAAATTGCCTGTAGGAGTTGGCTGGAGAAGCAGTACTGCGTAACTTTCCACAGCCCAGGTAAATGCAGTAAATATACACTGCAGATTATCTTCAGCTTTGAACAAATGAAGCATCCAACAAAAATAAAAATGAAAAGGGGGTCAAACAAGACATATTCTAGCAGCCTTCTACTTCCAAATAATGCTCCAGTGCAGAAGATGTGTGAATTTGATTCCATTTACTGAAAACACTAGTCATTTTGATAAGGGATAACTGGAGAGAAAGACTCCTTTTTCAGACATAGTATTCATTGATGGTATTTTTTTTTATACTTGGCGAGACACCAATACATTTGTAATATTAGATAACACTAAATCTCTGTTGGGGGTAGCAGAAAGATTTATATGAAAACTCAAAAACTATAAAAAGCTGTGATAAGCTTGCAATGTCCTGTTTTTGATAAGCTTATGAAAATGAAGGCAATCATAACTTTAGAAAAAATAACTGCTTTCCCAAATTGGCATATTTGTCAGGGTTTATGTTATGAAAGCAAGTGTATAATTAGTATATAATATGAATGGTATTAATGAAACTTCTGCTTTCCACTTTTGAATGTGAGAAGAATGAATGTGTGGCATTTTGTTATGCTCAAGTAAGATTTATTAATCATTCTTTTTTTGTTGTTGCTGCTTTTATTACCAACCTAAGCCAAGTGACTTAAGAAAACATCGGAGAAAGGTATGGTACTAGAGGGTTTTTTAAAGTTTGTGAGAGCACATTTTTCATATTCCACTGCTATTCAGATAACCTTGCAGCCTCTGCATCTTCTCTGCTCCTTTTCATTCAATTCCTGCATCTGATGATTTTAATCATACCTGGAAAGGCTTGCAGGCATCACAGCTAAGCCACAGAATCAAGGCTCACCAGTGATACCTCAGAGGCATAGCTTCTAGAGCACAAACTTAAAGGAATGCAGTTTAAAACTAACTAAATAAAAAGTGTGGATGCAAAAGAATTACCTTTAAATGTATTTTGACCATTCTTCTTGCTGGAGGAACCAGAGTGAGATTACTTGAAGTCTTCTCAATCAATGTAAAGTTGTTTACACCATTGGCACTGATTATGGAATTTATCTTTACATGAGAAAATATTAAAGATAAATCATTATATGCTGTAATATCAAAAATTCATTTTTGTCCATGCTTATTTTCAAGCATTCTGACCATTCTGTTAACTAGCTATGGAGAGAATTTTCCCATTTATGTCTGTATTTACCTTCTCCCTTACATCCCTGGGAAACTTTGTTTACTCAAATAATCCTGTTTAAAGAAGAGACATGCTCATGTCTTAAGGTTATTTTCATGTTTAGACCTTCAATGGATCAACCTGTTTGGCATAAAAGGAATTAATTTCTTCTTCAAATGTGATCTTTCTTTCAAATACATACTTTAATCTGCCCTATTTAGACAATTGCTCTTTCCCAATAGCTTCTTTTAAAAATAAGAATCCTTACATTTTGCCAAAAAAAAACAAAATGCACCTGAAACTTGACAAATTACTGCAGCATATGTTGAAACTTTCTTGAAAAGTTAATCTGCTCTCAATGGAGTCTCTCTCCCCCAGATCGCAGTAGTTGAAGAAGATGGGCGTGAAGATAAAGCCACAATCAAATGTGAAACTTCTCCTCCTCCAACACCCAGAACTATCAGAATGACTCATACCCTTCCTTCTTCATACCACAATGATGCCAGAAGGTAAGATATTTGCAATATGAATTAGGACTTCACAGTTTTGCCTGGTGTTATTCTTTTCAGATTATGTTGTTTAACTGTTCCAAAATGACTGATTTCTTCCTGCTGCTTCTTGGCAATTGTTTCCCCTTCCATGAGAGAGAAAACCTTTTCCTTTGTCTTTTGCATGACCCTAAGAACATTTGTCAGTGCTAAATGGTTGGGGTTGGAAGGGTCTTCTGGAGAACATCTAGTCCAACCCCTCTTCTGCTGCCAAAGCAGTTTCACCTAAAGCAGATTGCACAAGATCACATCCTGGCTGGTTTGAATACCTTCAGAGAAGGAGACTTCACAACCTCTCTGGGCAGCCGGTTCCAGTCCTCTCTCACCCTAAAAGTAAAGAAGTTTTTCATCACATTTAGATAGAACTTCTTGTGTTTCAGTTAGTGCCCATTGTCCCTTATCCTGTTGCTGGGCACCACCAAAAAGAGTCTGGCCCATCCTCTTGACACCCACCCTTAAGGTACTTATATGAGTTGATATGATCCCCTCTCTTCAACTGGGGAGCCCAGATGCAGCCTCACCAGGACTGAGTAGAGAAAGCAGAGAGGGAGGATAACCTCCCATGACCTGCTCACCTCACTCTTCCTAATGCACCCCAGGTCACCACTGGCCTTCACCACAAGAACACGTTGATGGCTCATGGTCAACTTGGCCATAGGAACTCCCAGGTCTTTCTCCACAGAGCTGTTTTCCAGCAGGTCAACCCCTAACCTATACCAGTGCATGAGGTTATTCCTCCCTAGGTACAGGACCCTACACTTGCCTTTGTTGAACTTCCTGTCCGCCCAGCTCCCTAGCCTATTCAGGTCTCACTGAATGGCAGCACAGACTTCTGGTATATCAGCCACTCCCCCCAGCTTCATAGCATCAGCAAACTTGCTGATCCTACACTCTGTCCCTTCACCCAGGTCATTGATTGATAAGTTGAACAAGACTGGACCCAGTACTGACAGCCAGGGAGCACTGCTAGCTACAGGTCTCCAACTAGACAGCGTCACTGATGACAACCCTCTGAACTCTGTCATTTAGCCAGTTTACAATCCACCTTACTGTTCCCTTGTTTAACCCATACTTCCTGAGCTTACCTACTAGGATATTATGGGAGACAGTATCAAAAGCCTTGCTGAAGTCAGGGTAGACAACATCCACTGCTCTCCCCTCACCTAACAAGCCAGCCATGCAGTCATAGAAGGTTATCAGATTGGCCAGGTGTGATTTCCTCTTGGTGAATCCATGTTGACTGCTCTTGATAACCTTCTCTTCTTCCACATGCTTAGAGATGACATCCAGGGTGAGCTGTTCCATCACCTTTCCAAGAATGCAGGTGACTGTCCTGTAGTTTTCTGGATCCTCCTTCTCACCCTCTTTGAAGACTGGAGTGACATTGGCTTTCCTTCAATCCCCAGGCACCTCTCCTGTTCTCTGTGACCTTCTGAAGATGATGGAGAGTGGCTTATCAATAACACCTACCAGATCCCTCAGCACTCATGGGTGCATTCCATCAAGGCCCTTGAATTTGTGGTTGTCAATTTTGCCTAAATGATCTCTAACCTGATCTTCCTTGACCTGGGGAGTCTCTTCCTTTCTCCAGACTTTCTCTCCTGTGTCCAGGGTCAGGGATTCCCAAAGGCTGGCCTTAGCAATAAATCCTGAAGCAAAGCACACTTTCAGTAACTCTTGTCTTCTCTGTATTTTTTGTTGTCACGGCATCCATCTCATTTAGCAGGCCCGTATTTTCTCTAGTCCTTCTTTTGCTACTAATGTATTTGAACAAGCCTTGTTGTCCTTGACATCCCTTCAGATTTAATGCCAGCTGGACCTTACCATTCCTCATTGAATCCCTGTATACTCTGACAAAGTTCCCATATTCTTCGCAAGTAGTGTCCCCCTTTTTCCACATTTTGTAAACTTCCTTCTTCTGTATGAGTTTTACAAGGAGTTCCTTGCTAATCCATGCAGGTCTCTTCCTCCCTTTCCTTGCTTTCTTACTCATAGAGATGCATCAATTTTGAGCTTGGAGGAAGTGATGCTTGAGTATTAACCAGACCTCTTGGATCCCCCTACCTTCCAAAGCCCTAACCTATAGGATTCCACAAAGGAGGTCCTTAAAGAGGCAAAAATTAGCTCTTATGAAGTCCAGAGTGTTTTTCATAATCCTGCTTATTGCCCTGCTCTTTTCACACAGGATCCTAAACTTCACCATCTCATGGTCACTTCAGCCAAGGCTGCCCCCAGTCTTCACATCCTCTGCCAGTCATTTTTAGCATGAGATCCAACAACACACTTTGCCTCATGGGCTCCTCCACCACCTGTGTCAAAAAGTTATCATCAGTGCTTTTCAGGAACCTTCTGGACTGTGTGTCTTTAACCGTATTGTCTCTCCAGCAACTATCAGGTTGAAGTCCCCCATGAGAACCAGACCCTGTGATCATGGAGCGATTTCCAGCTGTTTTTAGGAGTCATCGACGACTTCTTCCTGATCAAGTGGTGTGTAGTAAACACCCTCAACAGTGTCACCCATGTTAGCCTGTCCCTTAATTCTTACTCTTAAGTTTTCAACTGGTTCTTCATCTGCCTCTGTGCAGACCTTAAGACATTCCTGTTGCTTTCACATAAAGGGCAACTCCACAACCTTGACTTTCTGGCCTATCTTTCCTGAAAAATACATAGCCACCCATATCAGCATTCCGGTCACGTGAGGTATCCCACCATATCTCTGCAACTGCAATGATATCACAGCCCTGCAAGTGCGCACATCTGTCTAATTCTTCCTGTTTATTCCTCATGCTGCATGCGTTGGTGTACGGGCATTTCAGAGAGGTAATTGAGCATGTGGTTTTCCCAGGAGGGATGCAAAAGGATCCATCCACCTTATCCATACATACCGTTGAGGTGGTTGGCCTTCTGGTTCTCATCTTGGGAGGCAGCTGAAGAACATTTGTTGCTGCTCTGGTTGGCCTGGCTTATTCCCAAGTTGGATGTGATGGTGTGCCACTTTGGACCCTGCCTATATATGCTGGATATATCTTTTTTGAGGTACAGTGTCAAACATTACTAGAAGGAATGAAACTGAAAATCCTAGAAAGACAAATTGCAAGTGAAAACCCTCGCAATCCCTTCCTTCCTCCCAGTTGCCCTTGAATAACAGGTATGAGATCTTGGAACTACAGGGCCAGGTAAATGGAGATGGAGGGGTAGATCTATCTAGTGAGTCACCTAGGGCTTGTCACTCACCCCCATGCCTTAGAACTTCCTCAACCAAGAAGAAAAGAAGAGTAATTGTGGTGGGTGACTCCCTTCTGAGGGGAACAGAAGGGCCCATTTGTTGACCAGATCCATCCCACAGGGAGGTCTGCTGCCTACCTGGGGCTCAGATTAGAGATGTTAAAAGGACGCTCTCTGATCTGGTGCAGCCCTCTGACTACTATCCGCTGCTGTTTTTTAGGTTGGCAGTGATGAAATTATTACAAGGAGTGGAAGGGCAATGAAGAAAGACTTCAGGGCCCTGGGACAGCTGGTTAGAGGGTCTGGAGTGCAAGTGGTGTTTGCTTCCATACCTGTTATAAGCAAGGGTGAAGTGATAAATAGGAAGAGTCTGCAGATTAATGTATGGCTACGTGACTGGTGCCAAAGGCAGGGTTTTGGGTTTTTCAATCATGGGCTGCCATATGAGACACCCAGTTTGCTGGTGCCAGGTGGGATACACCAGTCCCAGAGGGGGAAAAGTTTTTTGTGGCAGGAGTTAGCAGGGCTCATTGACAGGGCTTTAAATTAGATATGAAGGGGAAGGGGAGATAACTGGGCCTGTTAGGGACAAGGTCAAGAGAAACACGATAGAGCTTGAAGGATAGTGGACTAGGGAGGACTCTCAAGCTATTGTTTTGTTTGAGGGATTGGATAGTTGTTTAGACCCTGTCCCACAGCGGAAAAAGGGTACCAGGGCAAGATTTAGCAGAGCTCACTCACAGAGCTTTAGGTTAGATTCAGAGTGGGAGAGGGTTGTACCTGGGTTTGAACTAGTAGGGCATTGTTCTAGTATTAATGAAGACCAGAAGGCTTCCTGCCTCCCAAGGGTGCCCCTAGTGCACACTGCTCACTCCCTGAAATGCCTATACACCAATGCACGCAGCATGGGGAATAAACAGGAGGAGTTAGAAGTCTGTGTGTGGTCTAAAGGTTATCATCTGGTGGCGATTACAGAGGCATGGTGGGCAGCTCACATGACTGGAATGTGGTCATGGATGGCTATGTCCTTTTTAGGAAAGATAGGTCAGCAAAGTGAGGTGGTGGAGTTGCTCTTTATGTGAGAGGGTGATTAAAATGTGGGCAGATGACAAGCAAGTGGAAAGTCTGTGGACAGGCTGGTATGGGTGATACAGTTGTGGGGGTCTATTATAGGCCTCCTGCTCAGGACGAAGGAGTTGATGAGGCTTTCTACAGGCATGTCCTGGGTTCAGCAGTTGCAGTCAGTTTTTCTTCTCTTTAGTAGCTGTGTTTTGACTTAGCCCGGGAACAAGGCTGATAAGGCCGATGTTCTTGGTTGTTGCTAAGCGATGTTTGCCCTGACCGGGGACTTTGTGAGCCTCATGCTCTGCTGGGGAGAAGGGGAGGCTGGGAGAAAGGAGGGACAGAACCCAAACTGACCAAAGAGGTATTCCATACCATAGCACGTCATGCCCAGGAGGTAACTGGGAGTTACCCGGAAGGAGGGGGAACTTCCCAGTCGGGCTCGTTTTCGGCGGGTGGTATCGTACCCTCTTCCCTTGTTTTCCTTGTCATTGTTATTATTGTTGGTGATAGCGATAGTGATTTGTGTTGTACCTTGGTTACTGGACTGTTGTTATCTGACCAGTGGGAGTTCTTCGGCCCATCTTCCCTCCCACTCCTCTGGGAGTGGGGAGAAAAGGGGGGTGGGGGGTGGGGAAAGGAGGGCGGGGGTTGAGTTGGTGAACGTGCTGCCTGGCTGGGTTCAAACTACAACAAGGCAATTGAAAGCAGCCTCACGACTGCATGCCTTGGTCCTCATGGGGGATTTTAGCTACCCCAATATTTGCTGGAAGGCTTACATGGCCAATCATTCACAGTCTAGGAGGTTCCTCCAGTACATTGATGATAACTTCTTAATGCAAATGATGGACAAACCAATTAGGAGAGGAGCACTGCTGGATCTAGTGCTCACCAACAAGGAGGGTCT
>NDXB01019283.1:0-18369 GCA_002631895.1 Agapornis roseicollis
ATTTTTTTGGGGGGGTGGATTTGAATTTTTTTAGGGGGTGTTCAAGGTTCCTCTTGGGGGTACTTTGGGGTGGTTTTTTTTTTGGTGGGTTGGGTTTTTTGTTTGGGTTTTCTTTTGGTGGTGGGCTTGGGAGAGTTTTTTTGTTTGGGGGGGTTGGTTTTGTTTTTGCTCTTGTTGTGTTGTGGTTTTCTTTCTTAATATATCTCTATATACTAAGCTTTTCTATTTTTTTAAGCTTACGCAGTAATATAGATTAGGAATGAGCAAAGCCTGCAGTCCTGATGGGGGGTTCATTTCTGTGACAATCAACATAATGGCAAGCATTTCTTCCTATACAACCTGTTATGATGTATCTGTTATGATGCCATACCACAACCCAAAAGGGTAGAATGGACAGAGCGTTTCTAGTCTCAATTGACATTATGATTTGTATTTCTCGGTGTTACCTGACAATGCTTGGAAGAGGGTTCCAAGTACAGCATCTAATATGTTAAATCTGTGCACAAAATATGCATGGCTTCATCACAAATATAAATCTTCACTCTAAAAATGATAGATATGACTGAATGGTAAGATTAGGGAGAGTGTTAGTATGGTCTCAAGCTAGTGTTATTTATTCTTTTCTTAAGCACATATTCTTATAATGAATCAAATCATATAAGAAACAAAAGCTCATAACCCACAAAAAAAAATTCATACTTGAATGTTGAGTTCTCAGGCTAAAGAGGTTTTTTTTATTATTAATCATTAAGTGTGTCTGAAGATATGAATTCCTCTAGAATGCAGAATGCAACACTATCTCTGGCCTATTGGTACTTGCATCCTAGTAAGGAAATGCTGTTTCCAAGATTATTAATGAAATGGTAGCATATAAATTTACAGGTTAGTATGCCTGGTAACTACTTGCATGCTTCCTCGTATTTCTGGGATAATCTAGTCAGGCAATTAAAGAAATATCAGACAACTTAAGTGATGTAGCTAAATTAGGTGAAAAGTGTGAAGGGTGAACACATAAAGCAACAGCATGTACTAGTCATAAGGAAGCCAGTAGCATTATTTTTGCATACAAATATATAAAACAATTAAAAAATTATTAAATAGTTGACTTGCAAAAACCATTTTATTTGAATAAATAACAATATATAGGTCATGATCACATAAATACAGAGCTGTAAATTGTTTACAGTTTACAGGTGATATATACAGAGATAGTGAGTGACCTTATTAACTTTATTGGATGCTTAAGCCCAGGTGAGGATCTCTCTGTTTGTTTTGTTTCTTCTATATTTTTCTAACATGAACTGAATAACCATTTAGTGGTTTACCAACTGATTCTGTAGCTCTATGAAACATTCTGAAGATCATTATTTATAAAGATGACACTCAACTCTGTATCTAACCCAGATCTTACAGCTTTGCTGCTCTTTTGTTAGCCAATTATTAGAAGACTATGTATAAAAGTGAAATAGCTGTAGCTTACTGAGACTAAAATAGGCCTTATAGAGACACATTTAAATGAGAACGTAAATGACTAATGGTTAAAAAAAAAAAACAATAAGGTGGAATACAGCAAGTTGCATCATCTTTGTTAGAGTAGATTCATGTTTCAGATTTAATGTCTTCATAGACTTCAAAGTCCTTGATACCCAGGGGCTCCTCATATGCAAGATGAAATGCAAGCACTGCAGTGGTTTTCAGAGCAAAAGACTTGTCCTACCCTTTGTAATCTACAGCACAACTGTGTATCACCTTAAATCTACAAGAATGAGCTGCTGTACTCTAATGCTTAGTGGTGATTTGACCACATGTAAAGAACTCTAGACAGGTCTATCAGAGGGCATTGTTGATCATAGCAACTGTCTACCTGCTAACCTTAATGGTAATGATTTGAGAGGACTGCCTGAAACTGCTTGGTTTATTTTGGTAGTATACTAAGAGTGATAAATAAAACTCAGTGTTGAAAGAAGCTGATGACAAGAATAGCATTTCTAGGAGGGCTATATTCTATTCTTATAGTAGAAAGCAAGGTATTTCTAATGTATTTACTTTACAGACTTGAAAAAGAATTTGGTTTATCCTGCATCAGGATGTATATATATGAGTTGACTTTTTCATAAGGCTGTTGCTGATTGCATGGAAGCAACACTCTCCATTCTTGCTAATATAATCTATTTTGGTAACAGACATTTGGGTCAATCTGTTCTCATACAAATTCTTAATAAAAACATTCTTACCCCTGCCCCCCCCCATATGCAGCTGAATAGATGGGAAAATGCAAAGCAAATGGGCAAACTAGAAGAATTGCATTTTTATATTTCCAAGAAATGTTTCTATTGTTTATTACTATATAGTATGAGGACTATAAAAATAAATCTTATTTTTTATTGTATTCTATAAAGTTTGAGAGTACAATTTCACAACTGTATTTTCTGAGTCTAAGAATAAAAGCTGGTATTTCTGCAAACAGATGGCTAAGCATGTAGTTATCCTATCTGCGTGTGCAAACAAAGATCATTACAGTCTCACTGCCTGCATCTTGCTTTAAAACTTTGGCATTCATTTTATGTACAGAGCTGTTCATTAAGATATGTAGGAAGTTGACTGTCCTCTGTCACAGGGGCTGTAGACGATAAATGACTTGGGGTTATGCCCTGAAACCATTCTATCTTACAGCAAGATTTAATATAAAGTACATGTAATTAAAATTAGAACTTGATTGCCAATTTCTGATCTACTCTGATGCTTATATATTTGGTTATCCTAAAGACTTTATTACTTTTTAATAATTGAAAAGTATTATTGCATTTAAAATTATTTAGCTACTACTGCACAGTTATTAAATTTAATAATCTAAACAGTTGGATTAAAATCATTAAAAATCATTTGAGTTTTTAAGTACATTTTGAACCACTCAGATCAATCTTTGAGCTTGAAGAGTCAGTTTCACAAGCATCATCAAACAGCTTGTGTCATCCAGCACCTTATAAAGTAGAAGATAATTAAATGCCTATGAAGGATTTGTCTTCATGAGCACAAAATATTTCTTTCTAACCACCAAAGAATTGCCCTGTATGATATTGTAATTGGAGGGCAGAGAGAAATAGTTCCAGGGACTGCAGTCAGTCAGGGCATGTGGGTTAGTTGGTTATTTGAAGGCAGCCTCACAGACAAAACAGATTTTTTCTGATGCAGAAAGTATTCCTCTTTTCTGGAGATCAAAGACTCAGTTTTTGATGAATTCACAAGACAACCCAAGCCTTGGGATCATATTAGATTCTGGGAAATGTGATGTCTAGCCTCTGTATGGCTGTGTACTAAGAAACTTGACTAACAGTCTCTGATCAGGAACACTTCAGAATTGGGAAATCTGTCTCAAGTTGCCTCTCAGGAAAACCTTCCTGTATCAGTGTCCATTATCAGGTCTAAGCACCTTATTCTTGATAATAACTATTGAAAACTGTTTCAGAACCTTTGTATTGCTTAATCCCAATTTTGAGCCATTCAGTAATAGAAGCTTAGTTTGACTCTTGAAGATTCATTTTGCTAAGATCATAATTTTCAGAGATATTTTAGGAAAAAGAAACTAGTACCTGAAGTCTGGTGTCAGAATGATGGAGTTGTGGTGGGAAATCCCAACATTTCTTCCCCTGCATATTTAGTTCTGAATGATGGTGCGTGAGAAAAGGGAGGTGAGAACTTTTCTAATGGGTACTTTGATAACTCCCCCTTTACACTGAAGTATTATTCACCTTTTTTTGTTTGGGGTTGAGCCTTCTTTTTGGCTGACAACTTAAAGTTCTAGCATAAATCTATGTAAAAATCAATGCCTTATACTGCCTCGTGGCTGAGGCAGTTCTCTTGTGCATGGATCACTGACAAACAAGTACCAATTTAATGAAGTATGTACAGGAACAAACCAGAGAAGGTGTCCTAATCATGATAACTTGCTGCTCTGATTTTCCGTGGTTCACCAGAGAAGGGAGGAGGCACTGAAGACTGAAGTGCTTCATCACTGTCTTTTTATACTGCTTTGGTTTTTTGCAACTGGTTTTGTCAATACTGAGTTAGGGTTTGTAGCATTTTATAATACAAAATCCAAACTATTGAAAAGAGTGGAAATGCGGCAGCGGTTTTTGTGCAGTCTTCCCACCGTGTGCAGCCCGTGTGGGTATCCTTGTCGGTTACCTTGGAAACAATCATGGGGAGACAGTTGATTGGCTGCATTCTCCATTGATCATTCAAGTCGTGGGCAGTTACAAGTGGCAGACATCTTATAGGCTGCATAAAATATGTAGCTCTAGATGATTCACAATTTAAGATTCTTTTATTTTGAAGTAAGCCACGTGAAATGGTACATCTGCAATGCCTTGAAAGTTTGACTGGAATGAGTAATGAATTAAAAATTGCACTGTTTTTAAAGCTGTAGTGCCTTTTGGGTTCCCCTTCCCTGATGCTTTTAACTCTTTTTTTTCATGTCTAGAGTGATTCCTTGATTTTTAGGTTTGTGGGGCGATAGCTGCTGTGGCACATGCTTCTGGAACTAAGAGGGAGGGTTAAAAACCCTAAACCAAAATAAAGCTCCTAAGCAATCCCATAAACCCCATACTGAAAACTGAACAGATCTTTGTACTAACTTTACTGTTACAAAATACACCCTTATATTTCATATTGTAAGAGGAATTAAGAGCATTTTACATCCTTTGAGCTGCTTATATTCCTTTTTTTCTGCTTAAGAATTTACATTAAAATTATTTACTAGCCTGTCTTGTTCATATCACTAACTTCATGAATGCTGATAGGCTACAGAGTGGTGCATTCAATATACTTAATTCCGCTTTGCTTATATTTGTTTCAACAATGTAGGAACACATGTTTTTTTCAATCAAAAATTCCCTGGTGACTAAGGCATCCTTATGTCAAATTGTCTTAGTAACTTTGGAAAAGGAAAATGGTATGGCGTAAAGCTAAAACGTTGTCTGAAGAAATACTTCAGAAAGTCACAGGTGATAATGTACTTCCCCTATACCGTGGTGTTGTCTTCAGTATCTAATGTTACTTGACCATCACTATCTGCCAGAAAGTCAAATATCTGGTCTTAGTGAAGGGCTTATGTCACATTGCAAAGAGTTTATGTCCCACATTACTTTAGGATGCTTATATAATTGTATTAGGAGGAAAGAAGGAGCATCATTTAAAGATATACTTACCATCTTTATTTTTCAGCTAGTACTTTCTTAGGAACAGTTATATTTTTGTTCTTGAATGACTGATATATTTTTTTTTCATAATTGTAGACACTTGGTAATGCAGGAAAATAATGTGTTGCTAAAGCACAACTTTGCCTTTATGCTCAACCCTGATAGTAGTTAATAGCAATGGAACAGGTTGCACAAGGAGACTTTGCGGTCTTCATATTTGTAAGTTTGCAAGACCTGAATGGATATTGCTCTGAGAGAATCTCCCTGACATCAGAGCTGACACTGCTTTTAGTAGGAGATTGGGCAAAAGAACCACTGAAGCCTCTTCCAGCCTGAATTTATCCTATGCTATCAACCATCTCCATGATTACTCTCAGGGTTTTGTTGTTGTTTTTTGTTTGGTGGGTTTTAGTTGTTTCAGGGGTTTTTTTACTACTGTTGAGCTGACTGTAGCTTTTAGCTCCTGGCTTCCATTATTTTTTGTCCAGTTAAAGAACTCTTCTGTACTTGCCTTGCTGCCTCTGTACTTAAAGCAAGCTGTCTCTCAGTCTATTTCAAGACAAGCAGCTAGACAAACACTGAATTTCTTTATCCTGTGGATAATTTGCCCTATTTTACTCTGGACAGGATAGGGCAAAAATATTTAAACATTTTTGTAATGCTTACATTGAGGCTGAATGCAGAGTTCCCCTTCTGGAGTTTTCAGTGATGCCTGCAGAAGACTTCCTGTTTCAATTTGGTCAAAAGTATTCTGAGCAAAGCTCTGAATGGGAAATATTCTGTTCAAACAGCTTTCTAGGCATGTGTAAAAATTATCTATTTTGTGAAAAAGGGATCTGAAGCAAACTCCTGTCTCATTTCTTGCAAGTTTGCTCACCAGCAGGACAGTCAGATGTTAAGCATAGACAGCCAGACACAGGTATGTGCAAGGCTGTTCCCATCTCTCAGCTCTGCTACAGCTCTATCACTCATTGTTTTAAAGCAGGAAACCCTCCAGAGCAATCAGATAATTTTTTTTTTCTGCATGGATGGAGCACAATACTGAATTGTACGAATTTCTGATGCCCTGAAAAACTGAAGTTTACTGCATATAGACAGTTATCTTCATCCATCAAATTTGTAATCTTTTGGAATAATAAAATCCAGCATGTTGTCCACGCCAATTGTTTCTAAAATTATGTAGATGGGAATTAATCATTGTCCTACACTTTGTCAGACTGTTGAAGCAGCTTTCTGTTATTTGTGCCAAGATCTGAAGTTGGGCATCTGGCCTGTGGTTACCTGATTGATACCTCTTGGGATTTTTAGTATGGGCACAACATTGCCTCTGTTCTAATCTTCTGGAGCATCTCCAATATTCCATGATTTATTAGAAAATTAACACTGGCAGATAAGAGATTTCCCCTGTCCTCTCCTTTGGTGCTCTTGGGGGTTCTTGTTAGTTTGGGGTTTTGTGGTGTTTTATGGGGAATTTTTTTTTTTGCTTGCTTGTTTTTCTTCTGAGTTTTCTGATTTTTATAATGTTTATCTTTGGTGAACTTTCCTTAGTGTCCTTCCTTGTCAACAAATCACTTTATTTTCCTCTGCAACAAGTTATCCTGTTTTGTGGTTCATTTGATCCCCATATAAACCATTACTGTTGGTGGGTTTTATTGTATCTCTGATTATGTTAGGAATTATATAATTTGTTATATATATTATGAAATACATACTGTATGTATGCTACAGCTGTTTTCTTTTCTCCCTCTAGAAAAAATAGAATAGAAACTCTATGGAGTTTCTACTTTTCCTGAAACTACAGTAAATTATTTAGAACAGCATGCTAAAGGTGATTGCACCTAGGTGGAAAAAATCACCCAATTTGTTTTCCAAATTAAAAATGACAGAACTGACTAAACCTTAGCAATTAAACTGTCTGGAAGAAGATCCTAAATTAAAATCTAGACAGAATAGACTGAGTTGGCTACATTTGTTATCAAAACATGAAAAATAGAGCTTATTAAAGTCTTTTGTACCACTAATCCTAGAATAGCTGCAAAATAAGAATATGCTTAATTATCTTTGGTTTTACTGGGCAAAAGACAGTATCTCTACTTTATCTGATCAATTTTCCATGCTCCATAACTTTTAAATTATGTTAATCTGTCCTTTTTCTATTAATCCAATTTCCACTTTTCCTTCACCTGATCACTGAAATGGAGTTGTTTCTTTCTAGTGTTAATGTAAGTTTGGAATATTTAATACTTTTGTCTTTAGAACACTTTGCTTTTTCAGTCTTATTTTTCTAAGTTTTTCTTGCCAACCAATAAATTTCTTATTTTGAGGGAAAGAAGCACTGAAAATGGCGTGCTGTCTGTTTGCCCATGTTGAAAGAAACTGGCCAGTATGATTGGTCACTAAATGTTAGCTCAAGTCCAGAATATCATCAGTTGCAGTGTTCTCTGTGTTTTGAGAACTTGATAACAGTCTATTACTCTGGCTACATGAGACTGTGAGAATGAAGCTCTTTAACACACTATTGAGCCCATAACTTCCAGATGTGTGTTGAAGAAATGGCTTTTCCTGTTCCATAGGCTGCTACAGGGATGAGCCTTCTTGGCCTTGACAGAGTATGAAATATGGTTTTATAACTATGATTTTCTTTCAGGTTCAAGTTAGATATAAGGAAGAAGTTCTTACTGTGAGGGTGGTGAGGCATTGGAACAGGTTACCCAAAGAAGTGGTAAATGCTCCATCCCTGGAAGTGTTCAGAGCCAGGCTGGACAGACCTTTGGGCAACACAGTCTATTGTGAGGCATCCCTGCCCATGGCAGAGGGGCTGGAATTAGATGATCTTAATGGGTGCATCGGCATCAATAACACCAATTAGATGTGTTTCTCATCAATGAGAATTTCCAAATTACCTGTCTTTGTCATGGACATAAAAATAAATGAAGCATTCTTTCACCTGTTCTTTATATTTGATATTTTAGTATCTGAGTTACTGTTATGTTACATAATACTTTACTGATGATTTTCTAGTCCTCAGAAAGTTAGTCTCTTTGTATATAATGATTCATGCTGCCCTGTTCAGTCTTTCTTTCTCATGGAAACTTCATTCAATATTATACAAATCAATATAATTTTCTTTACACCAACCATCCATCAAACAGTTTCCTTCAGTTTTAAGAGCTATAAAAATGTTACTTACACTTTTCTCCCTCACTCTTTCCATTCCACCTCATGTTCTGTCTGAAAATGGCATTTCTAGATGTTAAATTTAGCAAACAGAACAAATACTTTACTTATTTTTTCAGTATTACCTTTATATCCTTTGTTTTCTAAATTTTTAACTTGATGAAATCCTGATGCTTGTGGACAATTCTCTAATTGTATCTCAAGGGCCTGGAATGTTGCCTAGTGCTTTCTCTGATGGATATTTAAATGTTTAAGTCAAATTCTGTACCTGTAGTTTGAGAGGATATCTTAGCATAGCACATCATGGCAGGAACTGTTGCTGTTTGGTTTGCTTCAGTTGAGCTGTTGCATTCATTCTGTTTCTTCTTTCCTGGACATTCCCTAGACCTCCCTCTTCACTGGTTCTTGCTCTTTTGCCTCAGCTTTTCTTTCTGTTCCTGTTGTTCTCTGTTTCTAAGATTTAGTGGTACTAATAACTGTGCTCCCATTGCAGATAGGACTGGGCATACCCTAGTAGAACTGTCTGGTCTATATTCTGTGGAAACTTACTAGGGGCCAGTTTATAAATGTATTTATGCTTTTAACTCATTTTGCCATCAATGGGATTTGACAGCAGAAAATTATTTTCTTAACTATATTTAGGCATATAATTGTTTTTAAAACCACTTTTCCTTTGTTTCAGTACTTTATTCATACCTCAAAGTTTTACACGTGAAGGTTAAGCACCAGAGATTTGGGAGGCACTGAAACACATATCCCAGACAAAAAGCTGCAGTGCCATGCAGCTCCTGAGCAATAGGCTTGTGCACCAAATGATTCCATGGGATATTAGGTGCTGCTTGTTGCAACAAGTCCCTATGGCTTTTGTGTGAAGCAGTGAGAATGAAAAAATGCTTTAGATTGTGTTCTGAATATATAGACTTGGAAATTGTTTCCTGTAACGTATCACCAGTTTGCAAGAATGAGCTGACATAGGAATAGTGCTAACTTGCAGGTTATGCCTGCCTTCAGCTGTTATCTCCCCATTATGTCAGCTGTAAAATTCTCAGTCTGATCATACTTGTATCAGTTCATATATGTGTCCTACAAAACATCACTGTGATGAACAACAAAAAACCAATCCAAACAAAAACCCACCTTCAAACTAATGAATATTTATCCATGTTTTGTTTGTGTTCAGGCTGCTTACAGGTCCAATTCAATGAAACACAGTCTTTGCCTGACTGGATTTATGTCAGAAAGGGCAAGGTTGCTTCCTATAATCCCAACTTGGTGATAGGCATTGTTACAATGCACATATATGGTGACTGGCTCCACTTGGCAGTATTTTTTCCAGAGGAAATAGATGAATAAAATTGGAAATACTATTCTGTGTCATGGGGATTCTGAGATGAAGCATGATAATATCTTTCTCTTACCTGAAATTAGGCAAATTCATTTACTGAAATATATTTCAGTTACTGAAATGGTTCAGTAGCTGCTTGCTACTTGTTTCTTACCTTTCTGACAAGTAAGCCACTCTGAAGCCTGCTTTCAGTTTATCGTTATCTGTGCTATACATATTGTTCCAGGCAGTGCATTATATTTATGATATAAGAAAAATCCAGCCATCTAGACTTTCTAGAATTAGCTTTCTGTATGGAACTCGTTTGTCTAATTACTATTATTCACACTCCCAGGCAAGCATGATTGGTCAGGCCTTTGTGTGAGGGGTTTATTTTTTAGTGGTTGCTGTTTTGTGGCTTTTTATTTCCCTGAAAACACACTCACTTAATTGCTAGATTAATGTTCAGCAGAATATTTGATTCAAATTGTGTAAATACTTCTTGAATATGTTATTAAAACGTATTGAAGTTTTAATCTTGCTGAAACTTGCTAACAGAATGGATACTTGCATTCCCCTCTCTCCCCTTTTTCTTTCCCAAGTTATACTCAGAGTAGTAATAATCTACAGTGGCTTAAAATTCAGACAACTATTTGTGCTTAGAAATGTAATGAGATATATTTATCTGAAACTCATAATGAGCAGGCATGGTTTTATAGGAAGGCCACACAGTTCCAACTTCTGCAAGTTCTTATGGCTATTCTGACTGAAATTGGTCTCATGCTGGGTTTTGAGGGTCAGTTTGAGGATGTCTTTGACTGACTTAGGCATAGTCAAGCAGTACAGAGTGAGGGAATTCAGGAGCTTCTCTCAATCCATTGATGCATATTCCTAGAGCTCACTTAAAAATTCCATCTGCAGATAGTGCATCATATCATGTCCCTTTCTACCTTTTTAGAAAGGAGGCAAGACAAAAAGTGGGGCAGGCAGTGACCAGTTGCTCAGATTTGAATTCTTTGTACCCTTTGTAAGTTGAAAACAAAACAAAACAACAAACTGACTCCTGCCAAAAGCTCTCCTGTTTGCTTACCGCATCTTCTGTCTGGTCTGGCTAATACAGGGGTTTTCTAAAGCAAAAACTAACTTGACCATTTAGATTTGACACGCTGTCTTTTTATTGGAGTGAACCTAAAGACAAGAAATTCAGATCAAGTACTTCAGAACTTAGTCAAAGTCTGAGTTTTGTGGGATGCCTGTTGTTTCAATGCGGAAATAGTTGTACTTTTGCTGCTGTGTTGAAGAATAATGAATGCCTTCTATAAGTTGAACCCAATGTCAACCCTATTTGAAATTTCAGTTCACTACTCTTGAAATCTGTTCATTCTCCAAAGCACTGAATAGTCTTTGTCATTAAAAATACATACATAGTTCCAATGGAAGACAGATTTCTTTTCCTTTTTTTGTCTTGTGCTTAATAAAAACTGTCAGTAGATTTAACCTTGGATGCTGGAGATTAAGCCTGATATACTGCATTGAATATTAACAAGTAATTGTCATGCATTTTATTTGTGATAGGATCAAAGCCAAAGTTACACATATGAACTTGGAAGAGATTCTTAACATATAACTCTTATCAGTTAATGTACTTGTTGATATATGATATCTTTCTATCCATCTTTCTTAACCAGAAGTGTTGAAATATCCTCATAGAAACTCATAAAAAACCACCATAATTTGAATTCAAAGGTGTCAGTTAATGCAACTGTAATGTTCATTCTGCGATAGACTAGAGCACAAAGATGATAATGGACAGTTGACCCATTACTTCTCTGGCTGGGCTCACTTAGCAATCATTGGAGGCTTTCAGCTTTGGATTGCTTTTCCATTGCTCTAACAAGGCAGATTACCTAATGTTTTAATTCTACTTTAAGGGCAGGAAGAGAAAGAGAGAGATAAAAATAGGTATGCAGATGGAAACTGTTTCTTTTTTCCATATGCTAATAGCAAACTACTAGGCCTCTTAATCATCCTTCTCATTAGTGGCTGCATTTTCAAAATGGTCTCAAAAGGATCTTTAAATGTGAATAGCCAAAAAGAGATCTGCATACATAAAAATAAGCAAAATTTTGAGGAAGAAAAAATTAGATGCAAACTGTTAGTGGTGTCATGGACTAGCTGGAATGTAATTTAGAGTGTGCAAGTAGCTTGCGTATAATAAAACAAATTTTTAATCTAAAAATATCTTTACATGCCAATATCTTTGCACAGTATAATGGGAAGTCTTTTAAATTATTCTCTATTGTTAACAGTGATAACTCTCTTTGAAAGTTTGAATAAGATTTTTCTTACTTAGGGAATTTTTAGTATTGAAGCAAGGACCAGTCTTAAGGTCAGAGACCCAGTGATGGCAAAGAAAGCAAGTTTAAGGAGGTGATCCTGCCTCTCTGCTCTGCTCTTGTGAGACGTCATTTGGAGTATTGTGTAGAGTTCTGGTGTCCTCAACATAAGAAGGACATGGAGCTGTTGGAACAAGTCCAGAGGAGGACCATGAGGATGATCAGGGGACTGGAGCATCTTCTGTATGAAGACAGTCCGGGAAAGTTGGGGCTGTTTAGTCTGTTTAGCCTGGCTGCGTGGAGACCTCATAGGAGCCTTCCAGTATCTGAAGGGGGCCTGTAGGAATGCTGGGGAGGGGCTCTTCATTAGGGACAGTAGTGACAGAACAAGGGGTAATGGGTTCAAACTTCAGCAGGGGAAGTTTAGATATAAGGAGGGAGTTCTTTACTGTGAGGTTGGTGAGGCACTGGAATGGGTTCCCCAAGAACATTGGGGATGCTCCATCCCTGGCAGTGTTCAAGGCCAGGTTGGACAGAGCCTTGGGTGACATGATTTAGTGTGAGGTGTCCCTGCTTATGGCAGGGGGGTTGGAACTGGAAGATCTTAATGTCCTTTCCAACCTTAACTATTCTATGATTCTAAGTTAATGCATAATGCTGATAGCATACAAATGTTATCTCGGTATATCAGTGATGATATGGGGCAAAAATGGTAAGCGATGTGTCTTAAGACCCTAGGTCTTACTGAAAGGAGTATAATATTCAGCAGAATTACCTGTATAAGTACAATGAAAGCCTCAGAATCAAATGTCCAAGTGCATATTGTTCTGAGGAACAGAAAGCCACTGATTAAAGATGAAGAAGGAAAAAACTCTCCAGCATCAGACTGTATTGTTGATGCTATCAGTGGTCACTGCATGCTTTGTTATTATACATTATTTTAGAACAACAAAAGCCTTGTTTGTTTAGAATTTAAGTCATATTGCATGTTGCGTATTTTGTGAGGTGTTATGAATATACAATGAGACAGTTCCATTCATCTGTAATTTATAACATGGTTGGATTTCTAAGAGCTGTGGTATTATGGCAGGCATCACTGACAAGTTTTAGCTGAAATTTTCCTTACAGTTCCTTTACATGCAACGCTTTAACTTTTCCTTTACTTTGCAAAAAGATTTATACTGAGGCTTTTAAATGTTAAAATTTTCTTAACACAGATCCCATCTTTTCTACATTGTATGTGATAGATTTTAATGGCTTCTGTTGAGCACAGTGAAAAAAGTTGTATCTACCCAGTGAATATTCACTAGTCCCCTGATTTATCTATCCTATTTGTAGATGGAGTTTTCTGCTTGTGTTTTGAAACAGCCAGTTTTAAAAAGATTCTGTATTAAAAATGAGGTATTTCATATTGAAAAAGATTTATTATATCATATAATACGCTGTCATATGAATGTGTCCATTTCCAAGTACACACTTCTTTTATTTATTTTCCCCTTTACTATCTCTGTCCATTGGACTCAATGAAACTTGCCAATTCATAGAACTGGTTTTACAAGCGCATCTCAGGAGAGTTAGTAATTAGGATGCCACTGACTGCAAAAGTTCAGATAAAACAGAACCAAGTGTTTTTTGGACCCATCACTGAACATAGTAATATTAAGCACTAGAACATTTTTTTCTCAAATCCAAGCAGTTCTTAGAAGATCCAGGGGCTGTGTAGTTAGAAACTCAGTTTCCCCAAATTATTGGGAAAAGTGTTTCTACTCACTTTAAGTTTAGGAAGCAAATAGGAAACACACAAACTTGTGCTTCTAAAGCTCGCACTAAAGTTATGCAGAACTTGCAGATGTGTGTCTATTTTAAATTTTAAGAAAGCTGTTCAAAGTACTGAAACAAATCACCTGTTTCCAATCAACTGATACCTCTTCAGTTATCAAACAGTTTCTAACAGTAATTGCTAATGTTTCAACTCTTGAATTTCTAATCTCGGTTATCACCTGTAGACATAATTTCTTTCTACTTTACCTTTATAACCTTCCTTCAAGTCAGTTCATTGTTATTATTTTTAATAACATTCACATACCCCTTAAAATACGTTAATATACTTCTATATAAATAATATTTCTCCTTCCCATATTCTCTACCTCCCATCTCCTCATAATTAATAGTTCCTTATTCTGTGGCTATTTGGAGAGCCCTAAAAGTCTCTTTTTAGGAAAAAAGTTTCCTATCCAATTTTGTTGCACAACTTTATAGAACAGCATTGAAGATTTACAATGTAAATGTCAATTTTAGGATATTATTTAAAATTTGTGACTCACTAATAACTTTTAATTATTTGAACTCTTCAGGCTTCTTTATACAGCCTTATACATAACAAAAGGGTAAAACTGACTATTTTTCAATCACATTTAGGTTAACCTCGAAACAGTTTATGATTTCCCTGAATCTTTGTCATGCCTTCTTTAAATTTATAACTCTTGCCTGTAGTACCTCATCCAAATAAAGACTGTTAATATACTTGATGCATCATGGAGCATCTCTTGAGGCCTTTAGGCTTTGGTTTTCACACACTGTTGAGGCCATAGCTTGGAAAAGAATGGGACATTGGACAGAATTACTCCAGGAAGTAAAAGACAGCACCACAATTTTGAAAGTATGTCTCTATTTCCAGAATTCACTGGTTCCTTCTGGGTTTGGTGGGGTTTTTTGTTTTGTTTTGTTTTTTTAATGAGCAAAGCCTATTCTTTAGTAATTACATGTTTTTAATGTATCAGAATCAATTTGCCAAGAATCAGCAAGTTGTCTTGTCAGTTTAGTGACACAGAGGAACATATTTAGAAAGCATATGGTTGAGAAAGCAGGGTGTGCTGCACCCTGGGAGATCTCTTCCTATCTTCCTGCAGTACTTCACTGAGTAGAGCACATTCATATAAGGCTCTCTTGAATATGTATTAATTGAATAAAATAGACCATTTCCTAATGATGAAATATTTTTGCTATGCTCATTTAATTTTTCTTATTTACAAAATAACACTCTAGAACAGTATATAATAACTGCTAATCTCTAAGAGAATTAAATAAGGTGCTTTTGTTACTCATGATTCAGTTGGTTTGTGCATAACTTTGATCTGAGGCAAAACCAGGAGTGTACAGCATATGTTTTCTATACATGCAGGCGAAGACATAATGTAACATAGCATATATTTATACTCTGTATTCATCCTCAATTGCCTGATGTCTTGTTTTCAAGCACATTGACACCTGCAATCATGGGCAAAATGCATCTTTTTGCAGGGTCTCCTATACTGAGGTTACAACAAGACTAAGCTAACTTTTTAGGCAAGTATATATTTTCAATACCAGCAATAAGCTGCAGCATTGCAGAGCTCAGTGTGGCCTGCAAGTGCTTTCTGAGAAGCCTGACTAATTAGTGCATGCTGAGTTTCATGCTGCTATAGCTGAGCTTCTGATACCTAGGCTAAATATAGTTCCACAGGAAGCCCCCTCAAAGATGTGCTAGTGTAGATGTGTTTTTTGAAAGGTACAAGTTCAGAGGCAATGCACTACAGTCTTTCCTGAAGGATTAAATAGGACTTTGATGGGGTAGGTGTAACAGACCTTTTCGTAGACCACTAAACATTTCAGTTAGTCTATTATTCAGTGGAAATCTGTCCTGAATTATACATCATGAGGAAAGTAAGCCATGGACTGACTCCAAAACTAGCAGGAAGTAAAAGCAGCATGAGCACTCTGTATACTGCATCTAGACATGATTGACCCAAAGCAATGGTTTTATTGTATGTATTCTATTTTGAACTTATAATAGTAGTCTATCTACTTTAATAGTCAACAACAGAAATTAAAAGGAAGGTGTAAACCCACATGATGTAACTAATTTGGAAGTTTTATCCTATGATTGCATATAACTTGCATTCCAGATTTCATAGCAGGAAAGGGTGCAATAGGTGCTCCCTCTTCTACTTTTGACTAGCTATTTATTCTTGTGAAAGTCTTTCACAGGTGCTTCTCCTGACAGATGGAGATAGTCTGAACTGGCAATATATGTTATTTTTTATTCATCTTATAAACATAGTATAAGACTTTACTACAATGTTATCATACCTAAGAGTCCTTAATTAGAATCCATATAATAAAACATATACGTCTCAGTTCACACTTAACCTGAAAGAACATTCTTACTCTGAGGAGTTATACAGATATTTTCTACCAGTTTTCCAAAAAACTCTGAGAAGTTAGAGAAATAAAATTCTTACAAAACCTGGTTTGGTGCATACACATCATAAGGTTATCAACTCTGAGTTTCACAGTTTCATAGATAGTCTGAAAAGTGCGTGTTACCATGCTTGTCAGTTCCTTCAAAACTCTTGGATCACGTAATGTAATTCTTATAACAATTTGATTCCTCCTCTTCCTTCATCCACTGCTCTTGCACTTTTTGATATCGCTATCTTTGGGAATGTCTCAAAAGCTGCTTTCTACTTCACTTCTATATACAGGTATCTCATAGTCACTATTTCTAAAGAACTAAGTAAAAAAGATTGTCTCACTGCAAGATCTCTAGGGGTTCTGATGTCCCACATGGATTCTGTTAGGCTTCTCAAGTTTGTTTTTTTTACCATATTTTGCTCCTATTTTTGGAAATCATATTGGAATTACAACCCCCAAGCCAGCCACTGTTTGGAATCTTACTTGCTGCCATAATTTGAATTCCTTTCATAAAAAGTGAAGGCTTACAAATTTAAGTAACTTCACTACATGCCCTGTTCACTTAATTTTTACTGCTTTGGTACATAAATCTTCAGCTCCCTGCTCTGATAGTCTAGCAGGATGGTGTCCAGGCTGCTGCCTATGGATTTTATTTTTCTATTCTTTTTACTTCATTGTCTTTCAAACTGCTGTAGCCTACTCATTTAAAAAGAATTTGTCTCCTGAATTTCAGTGTTGCAAACTACCACTTAGTTTGATCTCACAAAACACGTCAAATTGAATTATATTATGCTTTTTCTTTAGCAGTTCAATCATATTTATTTACAGGAATTATTTCAGAAAATTACTTAAGGCAAAGTCAAGAATAGCCTATTCTCTTGTATCCTTCAGAATGAGTTATTCCAAGATGCAACTGTTTATTACCTTCAAAACTGTCTTTCTGATTTACACTGTGATGTGACATCCAACTCCTTTATATCTGGTATGATAATTGTCCTAACAGACTTTATTACAGATTGTCCTGACCTCTCTGAAGACCAGCATGCACTCTCAACTCTGAGAATATTCTACACCCTAGATCATGCAGTAGGGTGGACCTACCTAGATTCTGATGTATGATCTACATATACAACATAGTGTACTTAAAAATCTCTGTAAATTGGTCCAAGAAAGACCATCTGGGCAGCTTAATCTGGTTCAAGATGTCCCTACTCATTCCAGGGGGTTGGTTTAGATGAATTTTGAAGGTCCCTTCCAACCCAAACTGTTCTATGACTCCATGATGTTAAAATGAGAGTTATCCCTCAGGTGCACAGAATGAGAAGTTTCATGTACCATTCCAGTGCCCATCTAGTGGAGGGGAAAAAAAGACAGTAGTGCTGGGGAGGAGAGAGCAGATATGACACACTTCACGTCACATTGATACTAAACCGTGTATTTGTGGTGACAAAAGACAACAAATTGGTGTGATCTTCAAAGTACAGTAGTGCTGGATTGGATGTATACAGCCATCAACAGTCGTGATCATCAGGGCAATGCAAAGAGCCACAGGTAACATTAATAAACAGTTTTTGACTTGTAATTTGCAATTTTCTCTTCAGGATACACATCCAACTATGTATATACAATGTAACCACACCACATATTCCCAAATGTTTATACAGACCCTGATTTTCCTGGTAGACATGTTTATGTGTTTGTGTCTTTTGTCACTGGCTGAAAATATTTATCTTGTCATGTTTCAGAAGTTCAAACTTTCTCCCAGACCCTGTGAAGCTTATCTTGAATCTTCCCAAATTTACAGATTCTGGCATTTATTGTACTAATGCTTTTATTTCTAATGGGTTTGTTACACTATTTGCCATTTTTCTGTTCTGGCATAGGCTATAGGAATGAGGATTTAAAATCATTTTCTTACAAGAAAGGCAGGGTTACTAATGAGGATAATCAAAGCAATGACATTGGAGAGCTTGTGTTCCTTGCAAGAGCTAAGTTTATCATTGCAAATAAATTTATTATGAGAGTGCTAGAAGGTGTTGAAATAGGAGAATGAAGTAGAAGGTAGCTGATGGGCTTTGCCTTCCCCCCTCCCCCCCCCCGC
>NDXB01019283.1:28617-56228 GCA_002631895.1 Agapornis roseicollis
GGGGGGGTCCCAACGCCGTGGGCCCGGGCGGCAGCACGTGTGCGCGTTACATAAAGCCCGTCCCCGCAGGCGGGGGGCGCGCTCCCGGTGCCGGTGCTCGGTGGGCGCCTGCTGCGGGGGGGGGGCGTGTGGTGGGAGAGCGTTCTGCTTTCCCACTGACTTTGTGGGTTCGTTCAAACGCCGTTTCGTTCGTACGGCGTGAACTCCGGTAAGAACGAGTTAAGTTCTCGGGAGATCACACTGCGGACTGTCTCGTTGGTTTGCAGGTCCCCCGGTGGCTGTGGGCATGAACATAGACATCGCCAGCATAGACATGGTCTCGGAAGTCAATATGGTGAGTCTTAAGGGCTGGGGCTGGTGATTCTCTTGAGGGGGTGGCTGTCGCTTCCCCCGCCCCTGCCAAGGTAGAGCGGTGCCCGCGGGCGTGCGGAAACCCGGTGCGGCCTCGTGGCCCGGGGTGGAGCACGCCGCCTCCCGCGGGGTCGGCGGCGGCGAGCGGGCGGGGGAAGGGTCCAGGTTCCGCCTCGCCGGAGCTGGGGCCGGAGCGGCGGGAGCCGCGGGGCCGGGTCCTGCGGCGGCGCTCCCGAGGCTCGGCCCGCTTTGCCGCGAACAACGGCGCCCCCTGCCGGCCGCGCGCTCGCACAGCACCCCGCCGCTAGGCGGGAGCGCTGCCGCGCGGAAGGGCCGCGTCCGCGCACCGGGACCGCGGGGACATGGAGACGAGGTTTCAGCGTCCGCTCTGGCTCTTCGCCGTTATTGATTGCGGTTTCCGTTTCTGTTGTGCTATTAAACAAGAATTTGCAGTGTTGTCTTAGCAGTGCACTTAGGATTTAAAAATAATTTAAAAGTTGGGGGTTTTGTAGCTTAAATACTATTTTGGATGGTTGTGACAGAGTTGATTTAAGAAGTTTTAATTGTTCAGGATGTTTGTTTCTCTTAACTGGTTTGCACTGGCTGTACTCAAATGCTGAACTTCTTCATATTGTAATAACTCAATGCTTTCTATGTTTCACTCTTGTTACCTGGGAGACTAATGAAGTGTGGAGAGAATTGGAGAAGTCTCAGATCTATGCTGTAGAAGCTGTTCCTGGCTTACACTAAACTTTCTAACATTTCTTTCTTTTTTTAAAAAAAAAAAAAAAAAAAAAAATTACTTGGAGATGTTTGGGAATCAAGTTTTGAAGTTTTTCTCTTGGTTAAGGACACAGAATTTGGCCTGGTCTTCTGAGGCTTTAAACATGAAGGACAAAATAAAGACGCAAACATGGCAGCAGCAAGTGATACAAAATAAATGTGGTTTTCTGAAATATTTGTTACTAGTGATAGAGGCTTGTTGCTTGAAGCAAACTCTCTATTCTTGAACACGTTGTAAGGAAGCATCTTTTAAATACAAATATGGTAATAAGGATAGTGCTGAAGCTGCAATGAAGCATTTGAATATAATACTTTGAAAGCTATTGGTTGTATTAATATTACTTTACTGTTAAAATACTTTGTTTCATTCCTCAGTGGCATCTTTGGCTGCTTAGACATGTTGCACTGAGTGAGTTGGCAAATATCTGGTCTCAAACTGGATGCACTGTATGAAATGAAGGTGTTTTCTCATAATGTGAAATACAGCCTTTGGCTTGATTTGAGGGTGACATTACTAGTGGTTGTATTGTGAGACTGGGAGGTCTTGGTGAGAAAGCTTGGTACTTCTCCACGATACCAGGAAAATACTGAATAATTCTACCTTGAGCAAAATTATTTACAAAATATTTCCAAGTGGCTACAGTGGGCTTGCAGACTGTTTTGCTAATCTTGTAATTTAGTTATCTACCTTCAATAGCTTTAAGTGCAAAGTCAAAAGATGGCATTGTATCTTAAACCACTTGCTTTTCATTAAAAGAGCTATGTGTAGCAGAGATAAGGATGATATTGGGTTATTTCTTAGCCAGCCATGAGCAGCGTGGGAATGGTGAGGGTTTTCTTGCTGGATTGATTGAACTGCCATCTACTAGGTCAGTGTTATGTCCTCACATCTCTTTGAAACTGGAAGGTGGTGCCAAATGGTTTCTTCTCTTGTGAAAAGATTGTGAAGATACTTGTGAGTCTTTTCTTCTTTTAATGATTTCTAGAATGGTTTCCAATTAAAGGTGAGAGTGCACCGAAATACTGGGATCTGACACTTGCAAACTTACTGAAAAAATAAAATAGTGTATTATGTTTAGTGTTCTGTAGTCAGTTTGTTGTGTTTCTGTAACAGAATGCGACCTTTGAGTTGAAAGGTCTGCAGAGCTCCAGGGGGAGGGAGGAGGAAATGTATAGGCAATTTTATCCCATGCATTTACCTAAAGCGTTTCAGCTCTGGCTTTATTTTACTCTTAAGCTACCTATTTCTGAAAACCAGGCATTCATTTTACATAGTTTTTGGTGGGTTGGTTTTTTTTTGTTTGGTTGTTTGGTTTTTTGTTTGTTTTGGTTTGTTTGTTTGTTTGTTTTTAACTTCTGGTTTCAGAAGAGATTCCAAAGCAAGTTTTTCTCAATCTGCTTGTCTGCAAAATGTGAGATATAACAGTTAATTTTACAATGAACTGTATAGCGTAACAAGTACTAACATACCCTGATAAGTCTGAAAGAAATGAGACATGTATATCAGGTATTTTGTTGTCTACTTGCAAGGTCTTGACTTTGCCTTACAAAGTCATCAGAATCTCGGGTAGAAACCAGGAGGAATGCCATGGAATACTAGGTGATGCAAAGCTTTCTGAGGTAATAAGAGACAGAGAAAGAATGTTTTGAGTTTATGGATGTACTTTTCTGAGCCATGGGCTTGCTGTTGCTCTGCCTGTAGTCATGGCAAACACCACTGACTTGAGATGAAGGCAAATCATTGCCTGGGATAATGTATTAAGGTTAGTGAGATCACATCTTTCCTTGAGAGGAAAACTAAATAATCGTAGTTACGTGGCTTCCATTTGTTTTGGTTAACTCCAGTGTTAAACAAACTTGAGTATTATCATCCTTGCATTTCTCTTCCAGCCTTGGCATATTCCAACTGCCATATACATTTTTTGCTGCTCTGCAGGCAGAAGGTTTGTCTCTAGTGTCATGAAGTAAATCATAAACATTTTAATTTGCTGAACAGGAGGATTTAGGTTTACTGTTATGGAAAATGAATGTGTGATTAGGATGCTCAATTAATATTATTGTTGACTTTGTATTCTTAAAGAGGTGATAGATACTTCATATCATGATAAACTCATAGTGTAAGAGGTTTTACAACTGCCTTCCAATAAGTTGAAGCTGTAAGATGTTTAACCTTTTGTAGCCAGGAACTTGAACTATNTCTTAAAGAGAGATACTTCATATCATGATAAACTCATAGTGTAAGAGGTTTTACAACTGCCTTCCAATAAGTTGAAGCTGTAAGATGTTTAACCTTTTGTAGCCAGGAACTTGAACTATCATATCTGAGTTTTCAAAAACGATTTCTAAGTACTGGTACTTGTCAGTATAATTCTTTTCAGCTCTGGGGAGTACACTGAATGCCCCTAAGAAAACTGAGAGCTTCAGGTACATGTAGATGCTGACAAGTGTCATGAGTGGACTTATTTTTTTTTTGTATTTTGCAAAATAAAAATATCCATGTGATAATAATTTTATGCAGTACAATAATGACTATGGCTAATTTTACTTACCTGTCTGGTCCAGGCCGTGCACTAGTGTTGATTGCATGCTTTATGCTAGTGATACTTCAGATTTTCTCAAGGTTTCCCTTATTCAGATAACAATGGAAAACAACATACAGAGGGGCATGAAAACTACTGAAATGGTTTTCCTGGGCTAATGAATTTGGTCTTAGATAAGAGTAGCTGTATTGCAGCGAGTCTAATGCAATGTTCTTAAGATAATTTTCAGGTGTTTCTTGCTGTACTTGAATTTTATTCTTAATGTCTTTTTCCTTAATACTCAGTATTAAGGAAATAATTTATTGAAAAAATGATACATTCAGAGGGCTTCATACTTTTTTCCTTTTTTCCTTTTTTCCCCTCTTAATGACTACTGCTAGTTGGGCTGTCACATTTCCACATTGTCATCTCCATATTTAATTATTGAAGTAGAACCCTTGAAAGCACAGCAACTTAGACTCTTCTCCATTCTTATTTTTCCCCCTTTCCTCCCAGCAATTTCCTCCCTCTGTTTTAAAAAAATGGTACAGGTTCATTGAGAAAAACACAAGTACATTTTCTTCCCTAGACACCACTAAGATTCTGCTTAATATGTTGTGCATTTGATCTATCTAGATAAGACATGAGGACTTCTATGGATAATGTTGGTCATGTGGTGACTTTCAGCATCTTGGCTTATTCCCTATTAAATAGGTCAACACTTTTTCTTTGCCTTTTTTATTTTATTGTTTTTTTAATTTTCTCTTTCTCCCCTTCTTGCTCTGTGGCTATTCTGGGATTATAGCACAGAATGTCTTGAAAAGAGAGAAAAATGTTCTGTGGATGTTATTTTTTTTACCCAGGAAAGATATACTTTTTGAGGTAAAAGGGTTGTATATTAAAATAAATCTAACTATTCATATGAAGTGTCATTGGGGGTCTGCAGAGAGGAATTTGAACAGTGTATTTAATTTAAAGTATTTGCTTGCTTATCATTTTACAGATTTTTGGCATGTGGACTCAGTATGTGTACATGGAGTTAAACAGATACAATAGATTGGTTTGTCTTAGTGGGAGCCATTAGCGTTGATTGAGTGCATAATCCTTCCATCAGGTGGGAGTTGGAGAAACAGAGGAGCTGTTATCATCTATCAGGGAAAGGTTTACTTGTTAGTGTATGCCAAGTTTTACACAACAGAATGTAGTAACCTCAAAGCTCTAAAAAAAAATAGATTTTAATATTATATTTCATTTCTATTTGAGATATGCCAGAGTTGCATAAAATAGTGTATAATACTCACAGGTCAGAATATTCTCAGTCCAAAAAAAAAATACAGGCACAGCTATAATTTGCTGATCGACCTCTCTGAGTTTTGGATGCTTTTGATGAGTCTCACTACTTGTTTTCTTAAAATCTCTGATGTTTTCTTAAGCTATTTTCAGCATGGTGCATTAACAAAGCTCAAGAGACATGTTTAGATTATGGGAACAATGTAATCTTGTGTGGCTGCCTCTCAGGTTGCAACAGTTATGCTTATGTGTGTAAAAGGAAGGGCTTGTGGAATGGGGGTTGAGTGGTAAGGAAATAGGGTGGAGCTGTTCCAAAGCAGAAAACTCTTTCAAAAGTTAGGGGCAGGAGGGAAGCATAAAACAGGAAAAAGCATCCTGTAGACACTGATACAGAAAGAGGTGTAGAAAATGGTTCCTGTCAACAAGATTTTTCTTCTGTCAATCTATTTGAGTTGTACATGTAGCTGTAAACAATTCATAGAGAGAATAAGTAGAGGACAGGACTAAAAATGCATTGAAAATGAAATATTAGAAATATCAGGAAGTTATCACTTCGATAATCCTAAATACTTCCTGTTGCTAGACACTGTTGGGTTTATTATTTCCCCTGTTTCATAGATGCGTATGTTGCTTCACACAAAACTGCATTCCTCAGCAGACAGTTTAGATTTGGCTCTTGCCAAATTATCATGCTTATATACTTCTGAGTCATCCTGGAGTGTCTACAGAGACTCCTGTGAATGCAGAGCAGGTGATGCGTATCTCAGAAGTGAGAACTTCTTTTACTGCAATCCTTGTATCACCTGTTCCTTCAGATTGGGATAAAATCACAAGACTTTCTTTTGAGCTGGAATGTATTACATTAGTATGGATTTCCAATTCTTGTTACTACATGTCTCTAATTGAGGAATTTTCTTTTCTTAGCTCTAAGGTAGGTAAAAAAATAAATAGGACCTCCCATGTTCAAGTAACACATTTATTCTTGGAGACCAAAGTGAAGTTATTTATCTGGAGCATACATGAAGGAATGTAGTGAGTTTGCAGCTGCTTTTATAAGCTAGTTCAGAAGCGATAATGCATATGTATAATATGTGTATCTATATTATATATATATTTAGAAGCCTGATGTAATCCTTTTTTCTTTTTAAGGTCAATACAAATGGTTTGTTAATTGGATTGCCCTTTCAGTGAAATCTTGTTTCTTTGGTGGTCCTGATGCTTCAAAGTGATTGCTTGCTTCAGTAGACCAGGGGGGATGGTTGTCAGTGATTTTTGAGGTTGCCTTGGAGGTGGTTTGTGTAACTGAATTAATCATTAGTGCTGCCTTGTTTTAAGAAAGCCTTGACCTATAAATATTTCAATAATTTGGCTTCTGCCATTGAACAAAAAATACACTTATGTTTAATTTGTTTCATGGGCAGTGCTAAAGCATGGGGATGAGCATGAAGTGTACTCTGTTAGCTCCTACTATAGCCTGGTTTAATTCGTAATATTGCTATTGAAAAATCACATAAAATCATTGTAGATGAGCCATGTAGTAGAATGAAAGATTTTTATCTTGTGCTCTACAAGCTTGTTACAAGTTTAAGCTGTTCCAATGGTCGTATTTGTGCTTCTTAGTCTGTCAGTGCAACATGACTAAATCCTTATTATTCCTTTTTCCTTTTTTGTCCTCATATCTGGTGCAGTTCTCTGCAAGGTTTATATTACAGTCTTTAATGTTCCACAATGTTGAAGCACAGACTTATATGGTAATAATTCTTTCATTTTTCTAGAAGTTATCTAGATTTCTTGTAGGCTTTTAGTGGTTAATGCTGTAGGTCTCTGCAAGTGCTTTCATGAATTAGGTAAGCAAGATTTAGTCCCTTCATTTCAAAGGAGGGTGTTCATCTGTGGGGTAACCTTTGAAAGGTCTCCTTTATGTAACGGAAGAAAGCATCTTGGTTGTCTTTAGAGTTAACTTCAGAAATAGTCAAATGACGAGGGTTATTAATACTGAAAAATTGTCTACTGTGGTTGGATCCAGTCTGTAACTGAACAATAAATGAATGTGCATAATATTAAAGTTGCAGGCACACTGTGGGTTGTCAAAACCATAAACAGGACAGGAGCAGCCTTGATGCTTTGTTGTTAATTATTCCTCTTGCTATGCTTCTACAGAGATTCCCACCCAGCTCATGTTTCTTGACAGCAGTGCTGTGTGTAACAGACATATCATGGCTGAAATAACACAAGCCTTACAGGAATGATGACATAGTGGGCATATTCAGTTAGTCTTAACTGCATGAAGGCCAGGTTTGAAGTAGCAGTGCTCTCTGTTTGTAGGTTTTGCCTAGGAAGATCTTTACATGCAAATTGTCTGGCTAAGTATTTTCAAACTAGCTAATCAATGCAAAGATTCTCCCAGCCTTGGAATAACATCTACTGCATATGTCATTTCTGTATGGGTTTTACAAGTAAGCATGTAATTACCTCCCAATCAAAACTAAAATTTCCGTTCTAAATATGAAAAGACATTTAACATTCAGGAAGTTGAAATGTATGCAACTGATTATAGATTTTTGTAGGTCATATTTAACATAGGTTATTGCAGGCCAGATAAAGCATTTCGCATGTCCCCAGACTTAAAGAACAAGGGGATGATTTATGTTTATTTTGAGCTGCTTTTTGCATATCTCTATCAAGGTTAAATCCTATTCATTTTTATTCTGTAAATACTGACAGCAGGGATTAATTTGTTAGTTTGGTGGTAATAAGAATTTAACTATGTGAGGGGAAAAAAATAAAAGAAACCCTTCAGCAAGATGCATTTTGCATTTCAAGTATGTGCTATTGTAGTAGATACAGTAGCAGTTCAGAGTACATCCACTGATTTTCTTACAGACAAACTACTGGTTCAATGTGATTGTGCTGAAAGGCAAATTCAGCTCTATAAATTTCAAACAAGTAAAAGGAAAAAAATTACAGTGAATTTGGCTTTGGACAGGGGTAAATATAATAAGTTACCCTAATTAATGAATATTAGAAAATTCATCTGCTTGAAGTGAAAAGTCTTTGTTCCAGTGCCTGATCTCTGGACAGTTTCCTCTTGCTTTCCTTCTGTAATAAAGAGGAATTTCTGTTAACTAAGCAACTCTGTGAAAATGGGATAAACCCCAGAATTTTCCCCTCACTGTTGAGTGTCCTGCTTGCTGCTCTTGAATGTCTCTTTCCTGTGGTCATGTTTTGAGTTCTCTGCTCCATAGCAGCCTGGGTGTGGTGCGCCTTATTTCTAGATAGCTTACTAGCCACTGAGGGTTGTGAGTGGAAGTACTCAGCTTGCAGAGGACCAGGAGCAAAGGTCTTCCATGTTCTGAAATAACCTATGAAAGGCTGCCAACACATCCTTTACTTTCTTCTCTGTAGAAGGAGTAGCCATGACTTGCTACTGTTCGATATGATTTAAGCATACCGGTTTTATCTATTTTTTCCATGAAATTTAACAAATAACGGTCTGAATGGGCTTAGGCAGGAGCAACCTGCCTGCTCTGCCTGCTCACCTGGAACAGTTCCATCATAAATAGAAGTGCCCATCTTAAGAATTAAGAAACTAAATGGTCAAAAGGGCAGAAACATGTGAATATAGCAGAGAAAAGTCATCCCAGACAATTCTCTTGAAAAGTTGTTTTGGATTGACATAGGGTGAAGGGCTCTAATGTGCAAATTGCTGTTGTGTGTTGCTTTGTTTGCTTTTTGTTTTTGATGGGTGGTTTGTGGTGGTGGTGTGGGTTTTTTCCTTTGTTTTGTTGTGTTTTGTTGTTGTTGCGCTTTTGCTTTGGTTTTTGGTTGGTTGTTTTTCTAAATATGACCCTTGGAGAAAAATGTGCAGGGAGTGTAGAGTTAGGTAAAGGTGATGCTAAACCCATTTGAGATGAGAAGAAAGTCTTCCAGAAAAGTTAGTGACTTTCCATATACTTAGAATCATGGAATAGTTAGGGTTGGAAAGGACCTTAAGATCATCTAGTTCCAATCCCCTGCCATGGGCAGGGACACCTCACACTAAACCATGCTTATGGTCCATAAGGGTAAATAAGTGTTATTTGCAGAAGTTATTACCCAATAGTCCAGATGTCATTATGGTCCATTGTGTAATCTGTATTTGATTCTGTTATAAAGTGTAATTTTGAGTGAGTAGACCCTGCAGCTCCAAAGGAATTGTAGGATGTTGTGGAAATTTCTTCTCTCTCAAGGAATGCTGACCCAGTAGGCTTTGTTGGCTCCCTCAAGGTTGTCACAGTAACAATGTGAATCCATGTCTGACAAGATGCGCACTGAAGGAGTCATAAAATTGAAGTATAAAAATTAGTTTGAAGGCCCAGTAGACTGAGTTTCTAAATTAAATAATTTAGGAGCGTAACTCTCTGATTATTCCTTATTACAAGGTGATGTATTCTTTTCAGATAATATACAGAGAAGAAGGAAATAGGATTAAACAAATAGGCATGTTACTTACAAATGAAAAGCAGCATTTTGCAACTAATTGCATTATTGTTTCACTAATCAGATAAGTCCAGAAATGGCCAAAGAAACCTCTTAATCAGTCTGAAATGTTCTTAAAATGTGTGTGACTGTTCAGTCCATTATACTGTCCTGTTGCTCTTTTGCACTGATGTCGTGTGATCTGGGATGTTTTTAAGAATTCCATCACTAAGGTAGTATATGCCACCTGAGGGTGCTCAGTGTAAAATGCTAACAACTTCAGTAGATAGAAAAATACCTTGCAAAATTACTCTCTTTTTTCAATTCTGAAGGAAGCCTTTCAAAGGTGCAGGATAGTTTACTGAGTTAAGCATAGCTGAGAGCTTTTTTTATCAAATTTCAGTCCAAAATATATTATTACAGCTGATGTATAAGTCCCTGAAAAATAGATTTGTAATGGAAGTGCCAGGAGACTCTTAACTATAATCATTCTTGTTACTGTAAATGCCTAGAAATGAATACAGTTTTCATTAATCTGGTATTATGTGAGACAAGTGGCCACTTATAGAGAAATCCATAATAATTCAATTTAACTGGCTGCAGTCAAAAATGCACTTAAATGTACCCTCCTCTGTGCATAGGCTTTGCAGAATGCTTTTGTGAGCTCAAGTCCCACCTGAGACTTGTTTTGAAGTCTTAAAATGTGTAAATCTGAGGCTGATTTTTCCACTGAGGCTAATTCTGCCTGGTTTTCACAGAAGATTTGTAGGTACCTAAATGACTTCAAATGCCAAACAAGATGCCTCCTATAATGTCTCAGACACCAAGTGTGAATAGGGACAGGGTAGTAGTCTCCAAAATTGTTGTTGTGCAGGTGCTCTTTTGAAGGGAATGGATGTGCTTGGTAGTTTTTATTGGCCAGAAAGTCAGAAGAACTTTCTGACAGCTTTGATATAAGGACATTTAAAAAATAATCATAGGAATAGTGTACCGTTTTATGCTTATTCTTGTGTCTGTACCATAACCAAATGCACCAGCGAGGCAGCATTAGGAGGCTCATGTGATTCCTATTAGGGCCAAACTTTTCCTGTTGATAAATTGAAGACATCAGTTTACTTCAATATCATTCTGGCATCCTTTTTTGCTTTCAGTAAAATGAATAAGAAGTAACCTTTTTGTTCTGAACCATAAAATCATCTTGGGTAAGGTAGATAGTAATGCAAAGTTTTAAGTGTAGAATTAAATTTGGACTCCTTGAGAACGCAGTGATATATGAACTTTTGGTTCATAGCATTTGACACAGTGGAGACAAACATGTATGACGCAATAATATGCTGACGAGATAAGTTTTGTGAATGCATGAAGGCAGCAATTGTTTAGTAAAGATACAGAAAGGTTTTGGTTTAATCAGTTTTATGGGGAAGCAATTGTTTTTGTAAGGAAGTATCTCGTATTTTAGGCAAGTTAGATTATCTCAGGTTAAACTCTTTGAAAACAAAAATGCACGTATGTGTTTTCTCATTAAGTAATTCATACCAAGGAATATTTTCAAATGGAGCATGTAGTGCTGCTGGCAGAGAAAACTGCTATTCTTTTGTAATATTAAATAGTTTTTATTTATTCCTTTCAGTATCTGTTTGGAAATTATATTGGAAAATGCATATTTTTTTAACTGGATATCATATCATTATAGGTAGATAATATATTAACTGCAATATACACAACCTTTTTATCTTTGTAGGTGGTAGGAACTAAAATATTATTTAGCTGTGGAGATTAATATTGCCACTTTCCTCAGGTTCTGTGTAGTAAGATACCACAGCTCTTCAGATTGGTTGGTGTGTTTGTTTTTCCTTTTCTGTCCATACTTTGCCGTGCCTTTCTTGATGAACAGCTTACAACCTTCCTTCTTACATCACCATCTTAGGAGTGAATCCCTGTGTATATGTGGCTGTTTGTGACTCCGTAAAGTTGCTGTTTGGATTTCGTAAAATGATTCTCAGAATTCTGTGCTTGGGGAGAGATTTGCTCTCAAAAGAAACTTGTCTTTGTTTTGGGCTGGTGTGAAGCCTGTGTCTATCAATGGCATTTTTAAATTTAGTATTCAGGACTGCAGGATGTAATATGAGAAGTAATGTGTTGAAACCACACCAAGGTTCAGGTCCAATATGAGTCAAAACTTTCAGTAGTGCAAATACTTATGGGCTGAAATCGATGATTTAGGTAATTCTTAAAGAACTGCTGTGGTTTCATTGGGAAGGTGGTAGGTCTCATCCTGTTTTGAGAGAAAAGGAAGGGGTGAGAAATGCACAGCAGGAGTTCTGTATCATAAATACATGACTTCATTACGTTTATTTTGAATGATACCTTAAATGGGAAGGAACGGTGTCTGGTAGCCTTAATTAGGAAATAAAGGAGTGAACCAATATCTGCATTTCATTAGCTAATGGAGAACTGAATATTAAGTAGATTTTTATTGATTAATATTACTAATGCAATGTTAATACGTAAGTTAACGCTCCTTCATAGCTCTGATGGTAAATGACAGACTGCTTACTCAAGCTTGAAATCAGACTGTTTTTCACAAATTGAAAAAATAATTCTGTCTATCTGCTGGGCAGGTCAGGAAATGGTGGTGTCGTGTATCAGCAGAGCAGCCAAATTGAATTGCGTTTGTCTGGCTTCAGTTTTACCTTAAATTTTGACACACCCCTCCTCCCTCCTCCCCCCCTCCCCCCCCAATTTTATGCCTCAAAAAGTATTTCCTTTAGCTTTTTTATTACCTTTAAGAAAAGAAAACCCGCAGTTGAGCTTAAGTAACAACAGCCATTAAAAAACCCAGCAGACATTCTTCTCTGTGTAGACATACAGCAAGACCACATTTATTTATTTGCTGGTTTTTATTTCCTTAGGCCTTGTTAAAAAGTGGGTTGTCAAGGAGGGAAAGCTTGATTTGAGAAGGTAGAAAAGCAGAATCTTGAATAAGGGGACCTGAGCGGAATTGTATTAGAAGATTCTATTAGATTGAAAAAAGTGGCCTCAGAGTAATTTTTTTTTTTGGCAATAGGGAGCCTATACTGCAGCCTGAAATGGGAGAGGGTAATGTCGTTACTAACAGTGATGCTTTTCTTTTGTCTCAGGTTAAACTGATTTTTACTTTATTTTTTATAACTATTGGGAGATGAATGTTGTTTTGATCTAATACCTTTACCAGATACTGTGGTGGGTACGTTAAGGAAGACCACATAAATTTAGCAATTAGCATATGTTAACCTATAAACTATACCTTACAATTTCAGCCTTGCTTTCAGTGTGTATTTGAGACCTATACCACTTCGGTTTCCAGCATATATTTCTGCTACAGTCAAGTGATTCTAGTGGTTATTGGGCAGTTATCATGAACATGGTGGTCGCATGTTTGAATACCTGCTGATTTTACCTATCATCTTCTGCAAGAATACTTCCGTGTGGAAGTTCTTGAAATGCATGTGCTGTGGATATTTGAAAGCATCACTTCATGCTTCCTTATTTTTATGAAATAATGAAATGTTTTTGAACCTGGGTGGTTCTACTTGGAATGAGTGTCCCATGGGTAAAATTCACTCTGATCAGAATTGTAAGGGTGACTTTGGTTTTGTTGGAGTTAGTATTTATGTTGTATATCTTTTTCTGGGAGAAAGAAGCTTCCTGCCTTGAAATGTATGGGTTTTATGTTGATTTGTATTTGTGGCTGGAGTTTCTGGGATCAGTCATTATTCCTTTTGTAGACAAACTGACCTGGGGATTTTGCTGTTTTGTTGTTTTTAATGCTGATGTCAGAGTAAGCAGTTGTCTGAGGTATGTTCCATGGGCAGCATTGGGTGTGTGGAAACTAGTATTTGTGGGAGAGGTAATTTTTTCTTTTAAAAATCATTTTTAGGAGGGAGGCAGTCTGGGAGGTGAGGCTGTGTTTGCAGCATTGGCAATTTGTCTTTTATGAATGACCCTGGGACTGGACAGAAGGACTTTGCTACTGTTGCGGTTAATTACAGTAAATAAGTGGTGTGTTGAAGGCAGTCGTGTTCCTGGAATCTTCTTACTTCTCATCTACTTGTGTTTCAGGCAAATGTTCATTGAGACTGCCCTCTGAGTTGCTACTGATCTTCAGGTTTTAGTGCAATATATCTGTATTATATTAGGGATATCTGTTTCCAGATTTTTGAGTTACCTATGTTCTTCAATAATAAATTGAGAATATGTTCTTTAAATATATTTTTGAAACTTGTATTTCATAACAGGAAGTTAGAACATAATGTTAAAATCTGAGTGGAATTGAATATACAGTTACTCAGCATCCAGACAGATTCTTGATAGATACTGAAATTTGATACCTCCTTTGCAAAACCATGCATGCCTAGTGTTCCAAAGAATTTGATCTATTGTATAAACAATGACTATCTATATTTGAAATCCTCCATTTTGATATATTTAGCTACAAACCCTTAGAATACAGGAAAAGACAATAAGTGATGAAGTGAGAGTGTGTCCAAAGTAACCATGGGAGATATTTCAATCTATGTGCTATGGCTTTGGAAGCCCACGCTTTAAGTTTATTTAGGATCACTTCCATTTGGTAAGAATAACACAACATCATTTCTACCAACAGAATAGGATCCTAGGTGAAGTTATGAACAAATATTTACAAGAAGCACTCTGGTAAAGTCTGAGCTTGTAGAGAAGAAAGAATGAAGTATAACCCTTGTGAAATAACAGCAGGCAACTTACCAGACTTAGGAAAGTAAGTAAATTATATAAACCAGTTTAACCCACAAATAAACACAAACTATAACCACAAACCTTGAAAGTCTTTAGTAGTGTAATATTCAGATGTGTGCAAGACGCCTTTCTAATGCAAGTTTAGCATTGTTTTCTCCTGCTTGGGAGGGAAGTATATTACTGAAATTGGCTTGCAAAGAGAAATGGTTGATCAATTTTTATTTAGTTTTTGAAGGAACACAATACTGTAGAAAAAAGCACTAAAGCATGGTGGAAAAATGTTCTGTAAAAGATGATTGACTTGTGTGAAGTCATTGACAGAGAAACATGGAAAAAGATCCTGATGCATGTGAAAAGCAGAAAGTTTAAACTACTATTAAGAGTACTGTGGAAAGTTAAGGATCTTCTTTATGGCTCACTGAAATATTTTGCCAAGTCATTTATAAATATTTTATTAAAAGTATAACAAATCAATATTTTGTGGGTTTTTTGCCTTTTTTTTTTTTTTCTTTTCAATACATCACAGAAGCATAATAGAAAAGAGAAATAGCCAAAGAATTGAAGCAACTCAATTTTGTGTTTTCCATCAAGCACCCCTTCTGTCCCANGTGGGTTTTTTGCCTTTTTTTTTTTTTCTTTTCAATACATCACAGAAGCATAATAGAAAAGAGAAATAGCCAAAGAATTGAAGCAACTCAATTTTGTGTTTTCCATCAAGCACCCCTTCTGTCCCATGTTGGTGGACTCCTTTCATTCTCCCTTTTTCTCCTGCTGGGTATTTCCATTATACTGCTCATGAAGAGAGAAGCAAGGAGACAAATACTGAGTGCCATCTGTGATGGCGTATCTGTGATGGCAGCCTTCCTGCTCTGCAAGAAGCAAGATTTAGGGGCCAAATTGGTACGTTCAATAAAGATCTATTGACCAATTAGGTGGACAAAGACTGATTTACTTTCTCACTCTTTATTTTAACTGCCAGACTTAAACAATCCTTGACTACCCTGGTAGCAAACTGTGAACTGGTCATTCTTGGGGTCAGTGTTTCTTAGTGTAGCAGAAGACACTTTGCAGGCTGTGCTTAGTTTTATTGTTACTCACTGGGCCTGTGGGTGGGAATTGTTGAGCATGGTTTTGAATGCAGCTTTCCATTTATTATTTTTGAAGATCAGTGTCTCCTGGGGGAGGAGTGTAAGGCTAGTATCAGGGCAGTTATTCATATATCTTCTGTGCCAAAAGCTGAACCCACTTTGCAGAAGTTGGTAATAATCAGGATGTTTTCTGTTCTTTTCTCCAAATAAAGTCCACGGTTATTAGACTTGTGGGTTTTTTACTGCTAAGATTAAGATAACCTTTCCTTTTTAAGGAGGTTTTTCACTTGGGAATCCTAAGGTGGGTGATGAACAGCAATTTGCAATGTTCTATGCTCTATGTTCTATGTCCTATGTCTGTTTATACAAAGGAAAAGACAGAAAAGGGGTTAACAGTTAAGCAGACACATCTCTGTGTGTAGGGAGGCAGAAGAGAAGAAACATGCTGGCTTTGAAATATTCAACCCTGGGATGCAGACTGCCACACACTAGGAAATTGGAAACCAGTGAGGTGGTAGTGAAAAGAAGCAATTGTCGAGCTTCAGATTTTCTTTTCCTTTTAGAACTTACTCCAAATAACTGAACAGTAATCAAGACAAATTACAAACCACAGTAATTTAACCTCTTGTAATGGAAGGTAAAGTTAAATGACGGTTCCTGTAACTTCTAGGATCCAGGGCAAAGTCTGGAACAGTGCTATCAGGTACTATGGAAAAAATAGGGTCTCTTCAATCCTGTGGTCATCTCTCCTTTATAACTGAATTATGAACTGACACTTAAAAGATGAAGTTTTGGAGCCGATGAAAGACAGCTGTAGTAGAAGCAGCAAGAAATTTATAGAGAAAGAATATAATAAGTAGCTTTTAGTTAAATTTGTTCTGAATGTTGATATATTGATGTATCTTCCAAACTCAAAATAGAGAAGTAGTTTTGTATGTATTTCTGTGTATATTTGCAGGTTGGAGGAACTTGCTTAATTTTGAAGATGTAGAATAGAATGCCAGTGTGCATGGCTATCTATACTGTGTAGTTTTGTAGTAAGGGAAACCACATGCTGTTACTGCTGTTGTATGTGCTATATAACTAGAATATGTACTTGAATTTTCCCCTCACCTTCCTTTTGTAAGTAAGAGGTAAGTGAAAGCTTAACTGAGAAATATATGTGAAGGTAGCTTATGGATGGGGTTTTGTAAATTGGTATTTCTGTGATTTAATACAGTACTACTTGATACAGGTCTTGTGGGTCTTTAAAGAGGAAAAATATACAGTTCTGTCTTAAATACGCCACTTACAACTTCCGTTTTATGTTAACAGAATCATCAGTCTCCTCTTGAAACGTCAGTAATATCAATTCTATGAAACATATAGATGGTTTTGAATTTGAAACATTCATTTGCTTTGTAATACCTGCTATATAACTGGTGGTTTATTTAAATTTGTCTTAGAAAGGTGCATCTGAGATTTTAATGTAACTGGTATATGCCACTCTTCCAGTGTATAAAGGGTTATGTAAAATTTTCTTGAGAACTGTGGCCTTTGGGTTTTTTTTCCTCTTTGTGCAGTAGTCTAGTTGTTAGGTTCCCCCCTCTTGACTGTTTTCTGATGATAGTGTATCCTTTTAGTGTGGGATGATAAACCATAAGAGAATTTGTTCCTTTCCCAGTCTCTAGTTTAAGCTAGATCTACATTGTTGGGTCCAGCATGTCTGGGAGGCCATTCCACATCTGGGTAAGGGCCCTTTTTTATTACTAATCATAGAATGAATCTAGGGAGCGGTAGTCTCCTGGAATAAAGTCAGCCCTTGTGACTTTCATAAATTTTCTTGTCATATTTCCTACTTGCAATTTGACCGCAGCAATGTTGGGTAACACCTGCACACAAAAAATGCATGTGTGAAAGTTGAAATGCATTCATGAACTTCTTTGCATTGAACATCAGCTAAGGTGCAAACCTTTCTTCATCATATCTGTTCTGTTTCTGAACTGTTTCCTCTGGCTCTTACTGCTTAGTTTTCATTGATTTCTATCAATTTGGCCTGACTCTGCGTTGTCTGTTTCACTCTCTTCCCCTTGTATGTGTGTAACAGTTCCCATTCATGCACTTCCCTGGGTCTGTTACGTTTATTCTGGCTGATACAGTAAAATGGTTGAGCGTCAGTGGTTCAGTGAGTGTGAGCATATTTACAAACAACAAATGTGAAGTTGGATTTGTAGTGTGTAAGTGTCTGACCTATGGCCTTAATCTAGGTGGCACTGCTGTTATACCATGGCAATGACTGCAGCAATAATGGCAACCTATGTGCTTACCAAGACAGAAAAAGAAATTCTGTATGTTCTGTTCTTACATCTCCATTTCCTGAGGACACATATCTGTAAGACATAAGCATGTGCTAGAAGTTAAGCTTTTAAGTGTTTTGCTGAACAGTGTCCTTTCGGTCATACTGGCTTCAATCTGCAAAACCAGAGTTGGGAGGTGGAGGAGTTTTCCACTGTAACTAATGGTAACACCATAAACAGGATTATTTCCTGAGTTGTAAGTGGCAGATTAGACAGCCATCGAGAGAAAATCTGTTTTCCAGCAGCTATTCTCAGTAATAAAGAACCTTAGGAGGGGAAGATAAAATGTGATACATAGGCAGAATTGTTTCTATGCAGAATATTTTTTCCAGATTTCCCTAGAGGCATCAGCTGTTCTCTGAAGAAGTTCGTTGTGCTTCTGATCAGCTTCCCCCACATTCTCACCCACGCCACTTTGCTGTGTCATCTTAATGTCGTTTTTAAATACTAACAAAAGAATCGTTTTGTTTATAACTCAGAAATAAAAATCTTGAGAGGGAGAAAAAGAATATCTTTTGTGTTATTTTAGCAGATCAAAGCTGACTCATGAGTAGCAAATATGAAATAAAGAACCAATGCATTTAAAATTCACAATTCCTGAGTTAAAGATTTGGTAAAATAGTACTTTGATTATAGTCATCAGATTTCATACACTTTTTTCATATATGAATTGGTATTATTTTTAGACAGTTTACCTTGCTGCAAAGTACTGAATTTAGACTATATAACAGTACACTAATTTGTAAAACTAGATATAACAGGTGCTTTAAATAGTGTGCTAAATGGAACAGGGGGCAGGTATACTGGAGGCTAAGTGGGAAGATGGAAAAACAACCTTCCTCTGGGGGTGGTGGTGGGGTGAAGCTATGATATGATTTATGTAGCATGGGAAGTTTTAGTCAACTCTTGTCACTTACAGCCTTTGTGCTGTCCTGATATAGCGAGTTCCTATTAAAACCAGAAATAGTCACTGCTGCCATTGCAGGCAAGCACTCATGCAAGTTAACTTTTACACCAAAACTAGACATTTTCAAGGCTACGGAACTCACACAGTGTAGTCTCTTGGAACTGCAAGGTGAAAAAATATTACTCCTTGAGAGGTTGCTGAAGCTTGAACAAGTTTCCTCCTACGAAAAGGAAAAAAGGTGTTGATTTTGGAGTATTCCATATACTTTCCAGTTGTATGTGGAAGTAACTGGCAGTATATGAATAGCAATGGGAGAAACATTACTTGTATTAACTATATCACATTTTGTGAGTAGAACAAGTGCTCTGTCTCATCTATCCTGTACATTTCTAGGCAAGTATTAGTCTAGTTTTAAGTTTGCAACTTTTTATTATTCTGGACACCAAAACACTTATCTCTATGTTTTGTTGGCTGAGAAACTCAGTTGGGATTTTGATTGAGCTAGGGTGGCCTTGAGACCAAGGAAGGTAAATCTTCCGTGACTATCTGGACAAAAAGAATGTTCAAATTTGAATTAAGATTTGATTCCATTTATGTAGAAGTTGACTTCAGCTTTTAATTTTTGTTTGACACTATCACGAGTTTCTTCACACATGTTGTAATAAGAGCTTTCAAATTGTGGGGTGCACAGTGCTGCAGTTGGTGTTTATTTTGCAGTAGCAACTACCAGCCCTTGCAATGACCTGTTCTAATAAAGATAAAGATCTTGTGCTTGAAGGAGGTGAAATGCAATTTTTGTCTCAAAGTGTAACAAGCAAGTTATCTCCCCTGTTGTCTGAAAAGTTTCTTTAAAAAATACATATATAAGCTTACTGGTGAGGAAAGGGCTTCCAGAACCACAGCAGTGTTCTAACTATCCACTGTAGGAACATCTGTCACTAGAGGGGCCAAGGTTTAGCTCACTTGGATTGTCTTTCTGTATTTAAAAGCAAACAAACCCCACAAGCAGTCCAGAAAAAAACCCCACTTATTTTCCAGTAACCTTAGCGCAAAGTTGAGTCTATGGCTTACAAAAGTAAGATAATTGGAGCTTCTGTTATGGGCAGAGTTTTATTGGTGTGTGTTGGATTTAATTTTTATTTCCTTTCTCTTTGCTTGTATAGTTACATTCCTGCTAGTAAGAGAGTCTGAGACTTAAATGCACTGTGTAAAAAGCAATAGTGTGATAGAGAATTAAGGTTTTGATTAATTCGTTTTGTCTGAAGACCTCAAAGGTCATTCTCTTTGAACCCAAGTTTTCTGTTAAGCCTTTCAATTCCATTTTGACTTAAACTGATGTTACAGTAATTTGTTGTTTTCCCAATTTCAAATGCATCCACTTCAAATCTGTCATACTAAATACTAATTGACTTTCTGCAGCTGGCTATGGTGGGAGAGGGCAGTGGCTTTTTGTTCCCTTTCATTTTACCCTTATATCTACTCACTAGAAAGAATTGGAGAGAGAATGAAGCTGAGTAGTCACTTTAACTGAATGAGCATTAACTGTAATGCATGTTGCCTTTTTGTTTGTTTGTTTTAATATGATGGCAATTTTTTCATGTCATTGTCATTATGATATGATGAAAACTTGCCTTTTCTTAGGGACACAGCTTTTGGGAAGGTCTCTCAATCCTATCAAGCTTACCAGTTCTATTTTATGGAAGGTTGAATGATTGCCTTAGTTACAATTTTAGCAAGACAACTTTGTTAATCATCTGATAGTAGTAAGCTTATGTGAGAGTAGACTTTACATCCCAAGATGCTATTTATATGTACTTTTAAGTGGTGTGGAACAATGGTGCTTTTCACTGTATTACCTCTATACACCTCTGACACAGCATTTTATACAAGTGGCTACATTATAAATGAGACTTCAATTTCATGGCTGCGTACCATTATTACTGACTTGAGACAATTTTCCCTTCCTTTAGCACCTAAGTTACAGGAATTAACAAATACTTTAATTCTAAAAATATTGGTTTTTAATTCACAGCTGGAATTTACATAGATCTTCATTCATGAAGGTGAGAACAGTTGTGGTACTGCTTTTGGTTCAAATGAAGCTTTCCCCAGCAGAAATTGCCATGTTGGGCTGTTTTCCTTCATGTTTTCTAAATATAACTCAACAGCAGGTTCCCTAAGCCATCTGCATTAATATCTCTAGAGAAAATAAAATGTCATATTAGTAATTTATTTTATAAGTGAGCATAACTTGGCAAAAATGAAAATAATTCCTTGTAAGGAAATACCCTTTTAAGCAAAGACAGAGCTCTCGATGTGCTACAGAATAGAGGTTTCATGGGACTGCTGATTGTGCTTATCTCCTGTTTATAGGCACCCAACTGTGGAGGCACTTTCAGAATGTTTATTTTAAGGCCTGGTTTTGAGTGAGTAGTAATTATTCACCTTCCTCTGAGATTTTCACTTCCTCTGTTTTAGCCTAAAGCACTGTATAACAGGAAAAGAGTAATGATTGCGTTAAAGGTGAGCCAGAGCAGCACAAGGGAAGGTTTAAAGTAAACAGGTGGAATTCAGGTAAATCAATGGTTCCAGCATAACAGCAGTATCAGTTTACTGTAACTGTCTTTATGAAAAGAGTCTTTTACAGTGACACAAGCAAAATAAAATAAGCAGCATTTTATGTTCTCCATATAGCTGCTAATGGTTTTCTTTATGCTGGTATTTTTTTTCTGTTCTCTTTTTGGTTTGTTGCTTTCATGTGTTTGTTTGTAGTGATAAATCACATTCAAAACTATCTTATTGTTCAGACATGCAAAGATATTCTCAGAAGGGAACCATTTAAGAACAGCATTCCTTGAATTACCATCAGTAGGATTTTATAGGTATTCTATTCAGTATTTCTCTTTTGTATTAGGAAAGGTTATGCTGTCATTACATTGCAAACCAAAACTCTGGGTTGCAGTTCTCCCAGGAATCTATCTTCCTGACAGTGTCATACTAAATCCTTGGTATGATCTCTTTGTTCCATCCTCCATGCATTGCATTTATTATTCTGCATTTCTTTATATTTCTGTGCTACTTTTTCTGTTTGATTTTGGCTCCACCTAACCTATAGTCTTCTGAATTAAGGTATGGCAATAGCAGCAGGAGACTTACTGCAATTTATGATTAAGCAATGGGAGGAAGCTTTGCTGTTACATTTGTTGTTTTCCTGTTTGATAGGTTTTTTCCTTGGTTTTGTTTGTTTTGTTTTGTTTTAAACCCAAGTACTTTCTTGGAGGTAATTGTAGCATATATAAGGGTGGGAAATATTTCCTTATGAACCTGTATGTTCTCTACAGTAAATAATGCTACAATGGAGATGGTTTGACTTAGAAAATCATGAGACTGTTAACGCTTTCCTCTCTGGGATTCCGTTGGAACTTAGCAGCTTTCTCTCGAGGCTGCGTAGTCTGGCTGCATATGCCCCCTTTTGATTAAAACTTAAGATTTTCATTGAGACATCAAATAGCTGTAACAGGCTTCAGACAGTAGATAAGACCTTTAGCTCTATGTGTATTTTGACTTTTTGCTTATTTTAAAAGATCTGAAATAACTTCTGCAGTGACTGCCTTTAAAAAGTCCTCACTTTCTAGTGACATTCATGCAACGGTAATTGAGCTAGAACTTTTGTATACTTGGAAGTAACACCTCTAAAATACTGAGCACCAACTGTATGTAAATGCTGCCTTTTCCATTTATGGCACTTCTAATGCACACATTTCTATATATTCTATGTAAATAAAGTTTTACAGTGTTTTTATTAATTACACATTGTTTATGCTATTAGTTTATTTCTTGTACCTTTATAAAATTTCCTTCAAAAGGGTGTCAGTGTGTGGCCTAAAGAAGAAGGAAATAAGGCTGGATTACATCAAGCAATCCTGTGGGCTGATAATATAACCTGTGAAGAGCAATTTTAGTGCATTGTATTGGAGCATCTCAGCACTGTCCCGGGGTTGCTCTCAGTTTGCTTAAAAATAAATAATAATAATAATAATAATAATAATAATAATAATAATAATAATAATAATAATAATAATAATAATAATAATAATAATAATAATAATAATAATAATAATAATAATAATAATAATAATAATAATAATAATAATAATAATAATTAGTGATAATAATAAAATAAATCCTTTGAATACAGGAGCTGATCCCCGGTTGCTTTTGGGCATAATCCTGCTGTCAATCCTGTGTAGTTTAAATGGCAAATGAGTAGCCTAGTTACCTTTAAACATCTAATTATGAACTTCTGTCCAGGCTCTAGTCTGTCTGTAGCACAGAGGGAATCCGCGTGGTAATATTTGTTAACTAAAAAGTAGTCACAGTAGCACTTAAGTTAGAGGTTACTGTGTTCTGTAGTCAGCATTCACCAAAGAAAGGATGATGTATTAAGTAATACTGATACATAATTACTTGTTAACAGTTTCTCCAGGTACCCTTACCCCATTTTCCTTAAAGGCTTATTTAATTTGGTTTTTAACTTACCAGTTCCCAAACCTTTATTAGTGAACAAAACCCAAAATAAAACCGTAGGGTATGAGCATTAAGAAAGAAGGTGAAAAACATTAGTTTATTCCTGTACCTATTCAGTGCTTTGAGAATTTTAATGGAGTACCTATTCATGCTGCCTGTAAGAAACAAAATCCATCAGCAAAGAATATGAGAACATCTGGAGTGCAAACCAAGTATTTAGGTCAACAAATGACAGTTGCTAAAAAATGGTACAAGTTAAGGCTAGTGGTTGAGCTTTACTTCTGCAGGATTATCTTAAAGTAGTACTTTTTTGTTGTTGTTCAGTGATTTAATTTATCTTTCAAGTTGCTGGGAGGATATAGTTTTCAGCTTCAACAGCTTTCCACATGCTGCTATCCTGTGGCTAAGGTAATTTTATTGATCTTATTATTAATGTGCATCAGAAATGATGCAACAAACCTTGTCACAAGGGAGCAATGTCTTGAGACACACGTGCTATAAAGGACTATGTGCTTTTGATGTCTGAAGAATATTTCTTCAGAGAAAAGGGGTTTTATTTAAATTTTCATAAAGCTCTGAATATGAGATGTTTAAATTCTTTATACCCATAACTCATAGTCTTTTTCTTCAGTGCATTCTGGGGTTATTCTCATGTGACTACAGGGCAAGTCAGAGTGGTCTAGATGTATGTGTCATAGATGAGGTACTTTATATGTAAGTGTATTAGGTTATACAAAAAGAGAAACAGTGAAGTGAATGAGGGAATCCAGCCAAGTGATAATGGACATGTAAGAGTAATTTGACAAACATGGCAGTTCCTTGTTGTACAGTTTAGGCAAATGCCAAGTTATTTTCAGGAGGCTGCCTAAGAGTACTTTTAAAAATTGAAGTGAATATGGTAAAATGTTGCATCCAGTAGAATCTTACCTGATTTTCATAAGTATATTGAAAAAAAAATTGCTATTATCTTAGCCTTACTCCCCAAATAGAAAATATAGCTGTGACTTTAAAGTAATTCCAGTTTGGGTATTATTAAGGCACTTTAATAATATATACATACCATAAGTAGGCCTTTAGAGTTATTATACTCTGGTAGAGAAAGAATTAGTGCAGGAACATGGGTAAGAAAATTGTAACTACAAAATGTTTCTTAAAACTGTGCACTGTAGCTGTCCTCATATTGAGAAGTAGTTTCATGTAAAATTCCTTTTATGTGAGTATGCGTTTTCTTTTCAGAAGTAAATTATATCAAATTTTGGTTTCAAGATATAGTATGTTTCCCTTATTCCCATCAAACACATTAAAAGTAGTCCACAGCATTTTCACTTAGCTAAGGAATGCATTTCTTTCTTTGAATATTTTCTAGCCAACTGATTAACTGTGATGTAGAAAAGATTGCACATATTTTAATATGTAGAAAACAATGCAGGAAATAAGTCAGCAGTGGAGCTGTTCTCCACCTGACAAAAAAGAAAAAACCCAATTCATTCTGTAAGCATTTGTAAATTATTAGAAAAAAGCCTCTTGAAAATTTTTAATTTTTTTTTCTTATAACAGTAAATAAGGAAAAAAATCCACCAAAAAAAAAAAAAAAAGCTGAAAGGAATAGAACAAGCTACAATTAGTAACCAGTTATTAATGGCATGCTTGTTCTTTGGAGCAATGAGCAGCTGACAGTGATGCAATGTGCAGTGGTGTGATGACAGACAGCAGACAATATACATTAATACTCCAAACAAGAAGAAACTTTATTTGGTTTCTGTATTGTGGAAACCTTTTTATAACACATATAATCTCCAGGGAAGTTCTTGCACTCTAAAACTCTTCTGGCTCATTAGAGTTGTCAGATAATTCCATTATTTAATTTCCTGATGATACTGGATGGTATTGTCATTTTCACTGAGATCTGACTTGGTTTTGCCAATCTGTGCTTTCAGTCTCATGTTTTTTTTAGGGACTAAGTGCTGTGTGGCATCCTTATGGCATGTACTCTAGCAAGGTTCTGGTTCTCCATTTGTTCTTGCTACCCTTTATCTGACCTTTCTGAAACACGAAGAGTTTGCTTTCTGCTTTAAACTTCTGGCTTAAGCTGTTTCTGCAGTTCACCCACCTTTGCTACCCCTGTCTTCTGTATGGGTCTGTTACCTGATTACTGCTTCCTTCTATTTGCAGGTGATTCAGTTTGCTTTCCTGCATCTTCCCTATTTGTTACTCATGGCTCCTTGCAACTTTGCATAGATAGATTGTTAAGGATTTTCTGATGGGAAATGAGAGCTGTGATTTCAGAAGCATGTATGTTTTCAAATTCTTCTCTGAAGCAGATAAGTAGATATTTACGTGTCAGAACCACATAGAGCTTGAGGGTTGGGGTTTCTTTTGAATTGTGTATTCTGTTGTCTACTTGGCATATTCTGAACCTTGTTGTGTAAAGTGCATATTGAGATAAAAGACAAAATGTTGATTTTAAAATGTGAAATGCTTCTGCTTTTGACTGAGGGAAATGATAATTTCTGGATCATTGTCTTGTGCACATTGTTCCTGTGCGTGACTTTACATTTCTAAGTAGAAAACCATCTGACCAATGCTGCAAAGTGGCCCTATTGGTTTAAAGAAGTAATTTGACTGAATTGGGACCTATTTTAGAAGGTACGGATAGTTACTAAACAAAGGATCACAACATAAATCAGAGGACAAAGATGGCATGTGGCGAGTCATCAGGAATTGATGGGTTTGTTCAGCGGAGAAAGGCAGTTGTATGTGAAGAGAGTATTTCTGTTGTTTGAGATAAAAATCACTGTGAAGGTGCAGCTTTGGCATCTCTGAAGAGTTGAAAGGTGCAATCCTCAACTGTTTTTTTTTGGGGGGGGCAGAGATGTGTTTGGCCAGTGCCAAACATACTGGGGCTTTAATTTGTTTCCAGAGCTTTTGAGTGCTAACCATAGGCAGTAGCATTTGTGCAGTTATTGCTGTCAGACTAAGAATCTGAGGCAAGCGGACTTGAGGAAAAGGCATGAGCATATAAATATATGGATAAGGCAATTAATTACAGTCAGATTTATTTGCAGAGCTATCATTATATACCACAATTCACCTTGTAACATTAAGGTGTTTAAATCTACACAGATAGGTTTAAATGTAGTCATTAGCAACAGCAGCAGGAGCACAAAGAGGTGTTTAGATTGCTAGAAGTTACAAGGTAACAAATACAAGTCACATTGCTGTAAAATTCTAGTGGCTATGTAGATATGACTGGTACTGTATAGGTCTGAAATGAAGCGAACTTGAAGTTAGGGTGGTGAGGCACTGGAATGGGTTGCCCAGGGAGGTTGTGAATGCTCCATCCCTGGTGGTGTTCAAGGCCAGATTGGAAGAAGCCTTGGGTGACATAGAATCAGACAATCATAGAATAGCTAGGGTTGGAAAGGACCTTAAGATCATCTAGTTCCAACCCCCCTGCCATAAGCAGGGACACCCCACACTAAACCATGCCATGCAAGGCTTTGTCCAACCTGGCTAGCGTGAGCTGTCCCTGCCTATGGCATGGGGGTTGGAACTAGATGATCTTAAGGTCTTTTCCAACCCTAACTGTTCTATGATTCTAAGAGAAAATAGATATTTGGTGGAGTCTTTTGGAAAAGCGATGAAGGGACCAAGAATTATCATGAATGGAGAGAGTAGTAGTGGAGGAAGAACCCTACTATCAAATTTGTGTTGAAAGATTTGCCACTATAATGATGTCGCTTGAGTGAAATCTGATGGGCTATATATAAGAGCTTATTTACCATTTGTTTTCAGTTTACAATGTCTGTGATAAGTTTTATATTTCATAATAGTTTTTTCTGGATGTGTGTAAGTTTTTTGCCTAGCCCAGCACTGGGTAGTTTAGCAGTGTTAGGTCTGGTCTTTTCATAATTGCTGAAAAAGGGATGCATTTTTGTGCAACTTCTCACTGTAATATTCTTTCTTCTCTCATGTCAAATCTTCAGACAGACTAAGCAGCTGCCTATCTGGCGGGGCATTTAGGTGCAAATTTTAGAATAATCAGTGGGAGTCTTCCATGCTTTTGGAGGTATTAAGATGCACTGAATAGCAATAGTTACAAATTCAAAGCCTCAGATAAAAGTAAACCAATTTTTCACCTCAGTAGCAATAAAAATGCTTTTACATTCCTCCCTTCTGCATCACCCTCCTTTCCTCACCCAATCAACTGAGTGAGAAACTCATAATAACTTTAACCTGCATTCCTGAGAAGGCTCAGTGTAGAAATAAATGCAGTTGGGAAAATCTGTTTAATTCAGAGGTATGTTTTTAAAGCAAAATAGTTCATATAATAAATGCCAGGGGATGGCTTATGGGAGGTCTTTTTCATAGGGCAGAAAAAGATTGGGGAAGACAAGTGTCCTATCAAGTCAAAGCAACAGCCATTAGCCATATTATTCTCATGTAGAATTAGATCCATAATCTTTATCTTCAAGGTAAAGAAGTTTGGTTCTCAAGAGTTACTTCAGCATCATCTTGAAAGGTTTTATGTTTCGGTTATTTTTTGTTTGGGTTTTTTTTTGTTTTGTTTGGGTTTTTTTTTTTTGTAAGTAGTCCT
>NDXB01019283.1:56831-82028 GCA_002631895.1 Agapornis roseicollis
TTTTGTTTGGGTTTTTTTTTTTTTGTAAGTAGTCCTAAGGTGCATCCTTCCAAGAGCACATTTGCAGTTATGTTAACTAGAGTGAAAATTGGGTATCAGCGAGCCCTTTAAGCTTCAAGGCAGTATCTGCATTAGCATCTGGTTTTGGAAAGAGCAAAAGAATGATGTTCAGAGACTCGCATCGTCCTGCAAGGCTTCTGTTAGAAAGAAACACTAACTGAAGGACTATTACCTAAACAGGTAAAAGATTCCTTTTTTTTTTTTTTTTTTAAACTTCTGTTTTTCTATAACTACGTTGGAGTCTGCTTGTCTTGGGAAATTGGGTTTGTTCACGCATTGCACCAGAGGTATCTCACTTTCAAAGACAGCTTTTAAGGATGTTACAGAAATAATATTCACATTTTATGAATTACTGAGGACATAGGAGAAAGCTTCTCTATTAACCTGCATACATTCTCAGTGGCCAAATTACCATATATATACCATGCACTAATTTCACACCTAATCTGAAGCAGGAGGAATCCAGTCTCCTGCACTCTGAGAAACACATGTGTATCATGATGGGAGTTAGGAGAATGGTTAGAAATGATCAAAATAGAAGAGGGAAATATCTGTGGTTTCAGAGCAATTTTAGCAGGGAATTGGATGTACTACAGCTTCTCTGTGTTAGGGGTCTCTTCCAGTTCATTATTCTGCTCTATTTCATGCTTGTAAGTTCATTTGTGTTGAGTTAAATTTAAATGAGCCTATTTATGACTACATAAATATGGTCACCTATTTCATTTTAAGTGTCCTCTAACTTTTTTTTTGCATTTGGAGTTTATGATAATACCCTATTAATATATACTACCATGTTTTAAAATTAAACACTTGATACTGCCTCTGTACATTTATTGGCTAAAGCATACTATGAATATTGGTGGATTTCTGTCTATAATATACGAGTAACATCACTTAAACATTTCTGCATCAATGGCAGGTTTTAGGTCGTTCTCATTGTAAGTGCTTTGGACTTTTTAAAATGCATGAGACAGAAAAATGAAAAAAAAAAAAAAAAATGGTGTGTTCCATTTTTGGAAAAATGAGCAAGTTTTATTCATGTCAATGCTCTCTTATCATCAGAAAAAATGTGTGTAAGAAAAATAAGTCTAGTAAGCATTGCCTTAGTTACAGTCATTCAAGTAGTAACATTATGATAATTTTCTTCCTCCCTGTACTTACAGAGTTCTTTACTGTACTCTACTATAATACAACTGCTTAGTTTGTTTAATTCCTTCTGTTGTGTTTCTTTACTATCCAAATGCCAAAATACTAATGTCATAGAACCTGTCTGAATAGTAGTCATGTTTGAAAAACCAGTGCCATTGCATGTTTGCTGTCGGTGCCTCTGTAAGTATGTTTTTGGTTTACAGTAGGATCATGGTACCCCTTAATTAAAGGAAGCTATGTCATTATCTTGCTTAAAGCAACATACGTTTTTAGACAGCAAATGTTGCCTGCATGTATTTCTTTATATATAATTCTAATTATGAGAAGCACAATGGTCTGTTGGGGTTATTGCTGTCACATACCTTGTAATGTGGAATGGAAAAAAAACTATATTCTTCAGATTTCATTGTACAAATTATGTCAGAAGCTTTCAAATCAAACATTTGAATAATTGTTATGGCTTCAGATGAGCATGTTACTCATTGTTATATAGAACACGCTTCTACTAAATACTGAGGGACTGAAAAGAGCAGATATCCTGAAAAAGTAACTTTTTTTATTAATGTGAAGATTATTAACAATATATGTAAGTTGTTGGCCAGACAGGGTTTTTTAAGAGTCTCATTTGCCTTGTATTTGGATAAGGTTTTATTGTGTACACAAATTATAATTTCTCTTTAATTTAGTCATCAGACTGTGAATTTACTATAGGTATACAACTATCTCACTGCAAGTGTGATGTCTTCAGAAAATTGTTATGCTTATTGAAGAGCTGTGTGGTTTGGGGTTGTTTTGGGATTTCTTTGTTTTTCTTAGAATCTAAAGCTGACATCCAGGATGTGAAATAACCCTAATCCATTATGAACAAATATTGCTAATGACTGAAGAACTTAGAAGTTTCTTGCTCACACCATCTGCAAAATTTAATGTAGAAGTGGAAATTCTTAAATCTCTATGAGATCATTTGGATTTTACAAAACTGAAAAGAGAATTTTGCACTTCCCTAGCAATTATTATGCTCTGCCATTAGTAATGCAGCATTTTTCTGTAGATAATCAGGTCAGCATTTTAGGATGCAGGCAAAAATTACTGACAAAAATTGCACATAGCATTTGGAAACCAAAAAGGTAGCTAGACAATGGTTTTGCAATTAAATAAAGATGTTATCAGCTGTTTTATAGATTGGTCATTGGGGCTCTAATGTGGGATAATTAACTCTACCTTACATAAGGTAAATTGTGTTTTCAGTCTTTGGGTGCGACTAATGAAAGGACCTTTAGGAAAATGTAAAATGAACTGTAGGATCAATTTTTAAGTCTGCTTCATGCTGTTTACTTTAGCTACCACATTACCTTATGCCACAGGGAGTATGAGAAAGCAAATAACAATCCTTTATTCAGACATGTATAAACACAAACATGCAACACATGCAATTTGAGTCTACCTCCAGAGCATTAACGGTTTCTTAGTGGCTGCTGAGATAAGTTTAAGAATCTGTAGATTTCTGTCAAATTGTAATAAATTTTGGCATGTCCAGGTCTTCTTTTAATATACTTGGACACTTCCCCCAGAAGGAAAATACAGCTTTATTTACCAAGTGTCTTAAGTTGTTTGCTCCTGATTACAAAAGAAGTTTGGAGAAGGCAGAGGAATTTGACTGAGGCTTATTGCTCAGACCATCAAATGAGGAGACTGCACAAAAAATTGAGGAGGGTGGTCCAAATACCCTTGGCCTAGCCTGGCCTCCCAGATTAAAAATTGGGGATGGGGAGAAATCAATGCTTTCATGAAGGTTTTACTGTAGAACTGCTGTAGCAGTTGCTGAACCAAACATGATTATTATCAGAAGAGTCTTGTTTCTTCTTCCAGTGATTGTTACACATGTTTTCCTGTGGATATGTATGTGTTTCAAGCTCCCAGATTGCAAGATATTTTTAGTAGCTTCAATGTGAAACTGGTCTTCTGTTCTCAAGTGCCTGCTCTCTGAATTATAGGCAACTTTAATCTTTTACTATATTCATCTGGACCACAGGGGAATCCTCACTTTAATTAGTAAATTGCTTTCCAGTTATGTGTTTCCATAAACTAATCATGGTTGAGTTTGCATTGTGTTGTGGTGCTTATCCACTCTGTCAAGTTTGTGTTAGGAGACCAGCTCACCAGCTGTGAAGGAAGGAAGGAAACCAACCAGTAGGTAGTACTTAAATCCAGAGGTGTTTATTCATCACTGAAACACCAAGCTATGAACTAATGTAGAAAGAAAGTTTCAGATTCTTCAGCTTTCGTCTCCTGATACTGGTAACTCTGAAAAGTCTCTTGGCCATAGCTTTGTCACCTGTGTGCAAGCCATCCTGTGTCTCAGAAGGGATGCTGTTAACCCTCACCTGTGTGCCGTAAACCAGCCAATAGCACTGAGCTAGTTCTTCACTAGCAGTCATTTTGCATACTGCTGTTGTTGAGGATTTCAGCCCCTAAGGCTTTGGACTCCCTGCTGGGTTTCCATTTTAGTTTGAAGAGTCTTTGCACTTTCTTCAAATATTGTGTAAGCATTTTTTTCTTTATTCAACATCATTATCAAAGAATTAGGGAACTTCCTTGCTTCTTATACAATTCGGGATGGTGGTTTGCTGAGGAAGTGCTTTGGCTACAGTAGTTCTAACAACTGTTTTTGTATGGTCTTATTAAGAGCTATGGACAAGGCAACAAGGCACTCAACAATAAGCTCTGCCATCCCAATTCTGTTTTCTTTTACATTAGACTCCTCACAGGCCATCACAAAATCTCCATCCACCTAAAGAAAATGGAAAACCTGTCTGAAGTTACAATCAGTCCATAGATACATAAAACTTGCTTAAATCATCTGCTTTTTCTTCAGGCGAAGGAGGATTGCAGGGCCTTTCCAGGATGTTGCTTTTTCATCTCGGTGCACAAAATCAGAAAACAAACAATTTTGTAGTGATTGAATCATGCTTCTGAGACTTCGAACAAATCTCAGAGTTATTACTGCTTTGGGGGCCCTACTGTACAGGAATGGTGCATGGAAGAGAGCAGTCTGCTTTCTTTAGATACCAGAAATTTTTGAAATATGATGCCCACATGCTCTCCAGGCCTTCTTTCTTGACATACAGCATACCTCATTCTGAAGGTTGAAAGGACATCAACCCTTCATGCTGCTGGTATAAAACACATCCAGGTTTTTATGTGCCAGTGTGTGGTTGCAAACCCAAGTAGAAAAACATTCCTCTTCCTTAGGGTAAATACTTCTCCATTTCTCCTTCTGGTCATTCTGCTAAGCTCCACTATAAGGTAGGGAAAATCTTAGTTTCTATATCTATAAAATGTCCATGAATATATATACATATATGTATATATGATCTTATTTAATACTTAGGTGAGGTTTATATGCTTGGATTAAAGGTTGCAAATGCTTCAGGGTTCTGCAGGGGGTCATTTCAAATATGGAAAGTTCATAGCAACACGTTTGAACAATTGTTGCTCTGTCTCAATATCAGGTTTCAAATCAAACTATGTAGTCAACATATCTTATTCAGTATAATAGAAATATCATTTGTAGTAGAATATTGTCATACGATTAATCTCCCTTGCTTTGCAAATAAATAGCTTAACTGTGCCTTGGCATTTAATAGCAGCAGGAGACCATTATCCTCTAACAATACACGATTCATTGACATTATCTCTTAAGTAACACAGTACTGCAGAAAGAAATTGTCTAAGCATATTTCCTTCTGCACTGAAAATAAAATGTAAATGCAAAGTATGTTAGTTCACGCAGCTAATTTCTGTTGATCCACGTCTTCTCTTTATCGAGATAGAATTGTGAGCAGACAGTTCTTGACATGTTTTATTGCTAGGAAACATTTAAGATTTTCTCATGTTTTAAACAAAAGGAAGAAGGACAATCTGCTTTTGTGGGGTGGAAATAATCTTTGAACTTTAATTAGAAAACCACACAAGCTAACCTTTGACTTCTTTCAAAGACAGATTATGACATGTGGTTGTTGGGGTTTGTTGGCCTTTTTTGTTGGTGTAGTGGTTTTTTGTTGTTGTTGTTGTGTTGGTATTTTGTTGTTGTTTTGGGGTTTTTTTTTGACTTCAGCATTGGTAACGAACACTTTCTGGTGGAGGGGGTGTTCCTTGCTACACAAGGTCCTGGATTCTACCGTGTGCTATATGATACCAGTATACATTTCTGCATTTCTGCAGCAACTCTCTTGGCTCTTTATCTGTATATTTCACCAAACTAAGTGGTCACTGCCATATCGTTTACTAGACTTTAAAATAAATAAATAAATATAAACCCACTAAGTTAGAAAAGGTTGGGAATAAGTTGTTTCTGACCTATACTCTCAAAAGCCACAATTTGTTGTCTTTTCCTCTTGTTCTTGTTTTGCTGGCATTTTCCTTCCCAGAATTTACAAATAGGTGGTTTGTTTTTGTGAAACTAATACTGATAATGTCCTGTTAATTTCATATTTTGTCCAGTTTTGGGGTATACTTAGCTAGTTGCAGATGACTTTGTTTGGCATATGAAAATTCCATCTTTAAGGATCAGGGATGCAGAACATGAGATGTTAACTGCATTACAGCCACTAAAGTTTGTATGTTTGTCCTGGGTTCCGCAGTAGCAGTCAATTTTTCTCCTTCTTAGTAGCTGATGCAGTTCTGTGTTTTGACTTTCGGCCTGGGAACATAGCTGATAACACTGATGTTTTTAGTTGTCACTAAGTAATGTTTATTCTGACCAAGGACTTTCTGAGTCTCATGCACTGCCAGGGGGGAGGGGAGGCTGGGAGGAAGCAGGGACAGGAACCTGACCCAAGCTAGCCAAAGAGGTATTCCATACCATAGCACGTCATGCCCAGGATGTAACTGAGAGTTACCTGGAAGGGCTAGTACTCTGGGGGTTGGAGGGGGTATCATTCGCTGCTCGGTTGGGCAGGGTGGGGATGAGTTATCTGTTGATGGGTGGTGAGATGCTGTATTCTCTTGCCTTGTTATTTCCTTTATCATTATTATTATTATTATTGGCGGTAGCAGTAGTGGTTTGTGTTATACCTTTGTCACTAAACTGTTCTTATCTCAAGCTGTGGGAGTTACATTCTTTTGATTCTCCTCCTCATCCCTCCAGGAGTAGGGGGAGGGCAGGAAAGGTGGGATTGAGTGAGTGAACGAGCTGCGTGCCTGGGTTGAAACCACGACATATTTTTTTGGTGCCCAACGTGGGGCACGAAGGGTTGAGATAACAACAGATCGGACCAGATAAATAGTCACTCGTCACAATGCTGATTTATTGGCAAGTGACAGTGACAAGTACAGCAGCATCGTTTCAGAGTTCTGGAAGTTTTGAATGGCCTTTGGGTACCCTTGGGACCTGCCTGCTGATTGTGATGGGGATCAGCATGGTGGCATGCATACACACGGTGTGTTCTACCCGTGGCCATTTTGTCTGATCTCAAGAGTTAAGCAGAGTGGGGTTTGGGTCTTGTTTAGGGTTAGAGAACAATATTGGGGGGACCAAGAGATTTTCCCCAAGGCTGGACAGTTATGAGTGGCAGGATGTGTGGAACAATATGGGCAAGCATCTGGTCCACTGGGCCACTCCAGTATTTTGGAATTTCACCACTGACAGAAGGCTGTGTAGCTGGGCTTAAACCACGACAATGTTAAAGGCTGGAATCAGTCTGCCAAAGGGAGGAGGTACCAAAGTGATTTCTGAAAGCTTAGTTATGTCTGCATGTAGGCTTCTTATTCCCACATGATGATGACAACTGTTGCTTTCAAAGTGGTCTTTTACTGAGTTTTGTGTATGATATATGGGGTTTTTTTAGAAGACATAACAAGGTGTTATAACTGAAATTTGCCATTTGCCATTAAGTTGCTTCAGGGCATTGCTAGACTTCAGACTCTGTTTTATGTTGTAGTCTGGACATTTTCTCATTTTTCTTATAGTGATTTTACATACATGTTGTGGGATATTGTAAGCTGGGTTTGGATAACCTGTTCAGCTGGAGTAAGATGTAGTCATTGAAATCCCATTTTATGGGAAGAAAGTAAAAGGAACAAGAGATTACACAGACAAATGATCTCTGAACGAAGAAAAAATCAAAATGCGAACAATTCTTTAAAATGAATATGTAGAAATATTCAGATATCAGTGTGTGTGGAGGAATTGCTTCATATCCTTGGATCCCTCTAGGTGGAAAAATGAACCGCGGTTTGATTTCCCTAGATATTAAAAGCTATCTGTTACAGTTGCTTTGTCTGAAGGAAATTTCAGCAACTTAGATTTGACATAGGTGCTCCACTTAAATGTGTTCAATGCATAATAACGTTATTCTTTATCTAGAACAGTTCTTGGAAAATGCTGTCTTGTGGAACCAGAAACTCATAAAATTTGGATGCTTTTACAGACAAGTAATTTGCTGTTAAACACTTGTATCTAAAGGCTTCTTTTACACATTTGAAAAGGCTTTCTGGCTCTGTATAAGAAGATGTGCAGTTCATGTTACATTCCTTTCAACTTACTGAGCCCTTGAGTCTACCTATTGTGAAATTGTGATGCATTATGGTATTCTGTTGCTGTTATCTTTGATACCAAATGCTGTTGCTTTCATAAAACAAAAAATACTGAAGTCTTATTATACTTTAATACAGACATCACAGAAAAGAAGGGAGCGCTTTTCAGGGGTTTCCTTAGCATTGCTATAGTTAGAGGTTTTCCCAACTACATCTGTATTCATAAGATGCTTGTATGTAACATAGAGGTAGGGTAAAAGGATAATTTTTTCAGCAGCTAACATGTGAATGTAGCTGCTGTATTGTGGAAGAAGGCTGAATCAAAGCTCTTTTAATCAATTAGACCCTCTGCCTGTTTGGCTGCAGTCTTGCAAACCTGTATTGAGCTTGTACGTTTCTGTAAGATATCATAAATATTTGCAGTAAAACTCTGGCCATGTTAACAACTAAACAAATGGACATTTCAAAAATATATAAGGTAAGAATAATCCTGTAACATATAAACCTGTTGAGAAGACAGATAAATGAACTGGAGAAATCCAAGAGAATTAGAGTCAACATACCTTTTTCTTTGAAATGCCAGATGAGATTTATTCCATAGGCCCTGACAATGGGCTATGGAAAAATTCTCAGTGTTTTGAGAACTAACACTAGTTATCTTTATGGGAAGAAAGAAGAGTAAGTTTAGATAGTATGAGAATATAAACTGAAAGGCTGCATTAACCCCCCAAAATAGGTCTACTGTGCCCAGTTTGATGAGGCATACATGGAGGAAATTCTATCAGTGTTCCAAAACATTGCATGAAGATGCAGAAAAAAGTATCTAAGAACAAGTCTGGTTTTGTCAAGCATTTTTTGTAGGTGTGAAGCTATCACTTCTTTCAGTGCTCAATTTTTGTGTCAGTGAGTATATTGCCAATACTGGGGGATTTAAGTAGGTATATTTTTCTACAGTTAACACTGTCTGGTGTAAGAGGATGCAAAAAAATATTTATCTTCAAAGAAGCAAGAGAATTCTCTGCTATTACAATTTCTAAACGCGAATTTGTGAATGTCATCTGACACAGGGCTGTGCCATGGCAGGACTAAGTCCAGTCCTTAGGGATAACCTGCCTCATCTAACAGTGTATGATAGCAGGAAGCAATAATACTCTTTTGGCAGTGTATTTTCTTCCATTTGAGAGTAAAATGAGAAAGTTTTTTGAGCAAAATAAGACCATTATTATCACTTGTGTGGGTTAATACAGTTTTATGTTAAGTCAAAATTTCAAAAATAGGACTGAGGAAAATAAATACAAAATTAAAGATTATTTTTGGGATTCTCCATCCTAGTTTTTAACATGAAATACAGCTCAGTGGTTGGTTATTTTGGACCCAAATGGTGGCAGCTGTTATCACACTGTCATTTATATTCTGTCTCCAAACAGTACTGAGGAGCAACTTTGTCCTGTGTTAATAGCAATAAGAAACTTAAATGGTCAGTATGGAAGAGGATACCCAATATGCAGGCTGCCTTTACAGACCTTTTAAAATACTTACTGATAATAAATAGAAGATAGGGACTAATTTACTCAAATTCTCAGTGAACCCTTTGATATGCAACATGATTGTCAAATATAATAAGTTCCTATGAATAGTACTGTATGGCTATGGGAGATTCAGAATGGGACCTAGAAGAGTATGTGCTATGAGGAGACAGTAACACTTAGCTGTCTATTTTATATCAAAAATTCCATAGAAGAGTTAAGATGTGCTTTCCATGCTAGCTCCATTTATAAGTTGTTTACCTCCAGATTAACATAATTTATATGTGTGTGTTTGCATGCACACAACCCTAGCACAAGTTAAACTCAAGTTGTCTGTTCTGCCAAAAGACCTAGGTTAAAGCGTGAATGCTGTTGGCAGTAAAATAGAAGGGCACCTAATTGTCAGCTGCTGAAAGACCACAGCAAGCCGTTATGTCTTGTTCTGCACCATCCCCTCCTCCTGCAGCAGTTCTGGCTTCTGCATTGCATGGAAATAATGTATATTAATGTTAGAGTAGAGAGAACCGTTGAGTGCATAATGGAAGTGTGGGCCTATATACTGCAACAAAAAACACTGAACGATCATCTGTGAGGTAGCTGCATTTTTTGTGACATGACATTAGGAAAATGGTGAGAAGTTAATTTGTGTGTTTTAAATTAGTAGATATTTAGCTATATATGAAAATGTTCACTTCATGTTTCAGGTCAGATGAAATAATGTAAGTTTGGATAGATCGTTTGCTTTTATTTCATTTTTTCTAGAAGTAGATGGAGACTTAAAATACCTTTAGTCAAGGTTGCTTGCAACAAGGTAAGTTAACTTCACCAGTTTCATAACTTACATTCCACTTTTCCCACATTCTGTTGAACTGACTTCAAGAAGTGGATTAGCATTTTGTGACACTGTAAAGTACCCCTAAAACTACAAATTAATTGAATTTTTGTGATCTGTGACATTTCTGATAGTACCCTGTATTCTTGAGATAGAAAACTAAGACACAAATCATAGAAGTTCTGGAGAAGTGAACAAGCTTTGCCCTTTTTCTTCTTTCTTAGTTTATTTCCTTTTCTCTTTATATTAGGGGTCTCAATTCAGATAACTCTTTGCTGGTTGTGTGATGGTGCATTGTCCTAAGAAGAATATTTTTCCATAAAGATTCGTTCCATAAGTAATTTTAACTAATGTCAAATACTTATGAATCATCCTCTTATCACTTACAGAAAGAACTTTTAGTCTTCCATCTGCTTCTCCTTAATTTTCGGCTTTATTACACATGCAATTACAATTTTCCTCTTCTAAATAATTCACTACACAGATCATTTCACACAGAAGGTAAATGAATAAAAATTTGTTTCCTTTAGCATTAGCCTGTCTGTTTTCTGTGCATGGCTGGCAGCCAGGAATGTTAGATTTCAACATCTGATTTTTAAAAGCGTGATTTTTGGTTTTTGTTAATAATAGGTAATATGTATGGGCAGTATGGAAATTACCCACTGGTTGGATCTGAATCCTCTTTTGCCTGATTTTGCCCCTTCACTTTGTTGTCTGTTCTAAGCAGAAAGGCAAATTATAGTGAACTAAAATACAAAAAATTGTTATTGTGCTACCAGTAAGCACAAAATAATGAATACAGTGATGTTTCTTTATCGACCAGAAGTTCCTGTGAGATTGCACTGTTCTTGAACACAATTAAAAAACAGGAGTTAAAAAATAAAACACAAATACCAGTTTGCTCTCCTGCTCCCCAAAAATCCTGAACAGAAAGACAACCAACCAACCAACCAAACCATCTGACACTGACAGGAGCGGAAAGATGTTTTCTCACAAAATCCAGACACTTGGAAAAGGGTTAAGAAGGTATTTAGAAGTTATCAGCAGATTTCTCAATGTAAGTGGATTTAAGGTTCTTTCTCTTTGAAACATCTGCCTGAGGTGTTAGGGGGAGAACTCACATTTTTATTATCATGCAGAGGGATCACGTCTGAATGATGACAGAAGAGTCATGTCCTGATTTTAAAATTACTGTTGATGCACAATCTACCAAAATACATAGGGCACCCTCTAAGAAATTCTTTTTAAGTAACAGATTAGACCTAACTCATTGAGTTGGCAGTTGACGTACTGCTAAGTTCCAAAGCTATGAATATCCATACATTGTGGTACTAAAGCATCATGGTGTACTTGAGAAATATACTTAGTAATTCAGTACTTCTGTCTGTTTTGTTGTAATTTCACTGGAGTAGAAGAGGAGGGTAAAACTCAGCCAATGAGATGAGATGTGATCATAGAAGCTTTGGCCTGTAGTATGGAGTTGTACTTTCCTGATTAAGTCATCTAAAAAGTTGGTTTATAATTATGCATATATAATACTGAGAAGTTTATGACGGTGGTGTGGATTTTTTTTTGTTGGTGTTTTTTGTTTGTTTTTCTTAAGGAATCACAGGCATGTAAGGATTTAGGATAAACTTACACTGGGGAAGAGATTTACTGTTTATTTAACTGCTTAATGGTTATTTTTTTTACAAAGTATGACAGCAATGTAAATAAAATGCAAGTGAAATAAAGTCACCAGAAATCGAAAGGGTACAAGGAAGCTTTCCTTACACCCAGATTAGAGAAATAATAATCTAAATTGAACCTCAGAATCAAATACAATCTTGAGAAGAATCTGTTTATAAATATTTGTCATCATGCAGATTTCATTTGAGTTCCCCGTTCAGGGAAGTTCAGAATTGTGGCTTTCTGCATTCATAGTCCGTAGAATTAAGTTTTTTCACAGTCCACACTGAAGTTGGGCCCTGGTTTAAATGTGTGCAGGTTTACCAGACCTATGTGAAGTTTTGTGCCTAAAATTTCTGGTCTTTCATGAAATAGCAAAAGTGAACTATTTTTTTGCCTGTGAATTTAACTGATGATGTGGTGGGGTTTTTGTTGGTTTTGGTGGTGGTGTGGTGTTTTTGTTTTTGTTTTGTTTTGTTTTTTGAGGCCTTTCTTGGTATTGTTTTGGTAAAGTGCCCAAAGCATCCTTGGAAACCACTGAAAGACATGCTTAGTTTTAAGCACTTAGCGCTTTCCTCAGGAGAGCTGCTTTTATGAAGTATTGAGTATGTATTTCCCTTTTGTTTGTGCAAACTTTGCTGTAATTTCCTCCCTGTACCATATAAAGAGTATTTAACTCTTAAAGGTTCTGAGAGCATCTGCAGTTTTAAATTTTCCTTGCTGAATAGCTCAAACAGCAGATACTAAGATTCAGATTTCAGTGAGTTCCTAAATAAGGGGGTTTGAGAGTGCATGCAGCATAACTCTTAAGTCATTAATATGAACTGTTATAGGCAATCATGTTATGCTGTAAGCTAGTTGAGGTCTAGCTTGACTTTTTCAACACTGCAGAGATGAGGAGAAAATTTAAGAGGAGTACTTAATTGTAATATTTAGTGACATTAATAGCAAGTTGCCTAATACAAGAAATTAAGCAATTAATTTTAGGGTGTACTTGTCTCAAAATGTTTATAGAACAGCTCAAGTTGGAAGGGACCTTGAAAGAACAAACATTCTTGCTACCATTTCTGTTCTACCCTGTTCTTCTTCCACCCCTGCTGAGCTCCCCCTCATCCCTCCCTCCTTCTCCCCCCCAGATGTCACCCGTTCTGTAGATAAGACCATGAGTTAAAACACCAGCCTCTGTTCCTGGGCTATCAGGCATAGTGTTTTCAGTAGAGATACCACTGCAATTACAATAACTCCAAGCAGTCATAGTATACTGTAGTAAAGAGAGGAACTTTAGTACAGGTAGTAAAGAAATACTATATCAAGTAATGAAGCAAAAAGCAAACAGTGAAGAATTTCCATTAGAACTAGATATCAAAACTTTGAACCACATTGTATGCAAGCAGTAGGTTACAATAAATAAACCACTTGGAGTAAAATCAATAAAGACATTTCCAGGAAGAGCATGTGAGTGTGAAGTACTGTTTGAACTTAGTTAGTTACTGCTTGTTTCTTTGGAAAACTTATGTTTGACATATTAGGGTTGACTTAGATACTGGGATAGTCAAGCCATGGATCAATATAAATGCCTATTTAAAATAGCAAGATCTATTGAATAAGATTTTGAAAATCCTTTGCATGTTTATGACTCTGAAATGGTGCTTGAAAACATTTGTTGTGTTCTCATAATATGTTTTAGATTTTAAGTCAATCAAAAAAATTTATGAATGGTAATGATGTGAGAGACATCAATTGGTCTTATGTACTTTAATTGATTTTTAGACATTTGCAAAGAAGGAATATTGCTATGGAGAACACCAGTACTTTTCACTAGCATAGTGCCTTTTTAAAGGTCTTTAACTAATATAATGTAAATGTTATTTGTTATAATGATTTTAGATACAGTGATTCTCCTAGGAAAGCAGTATAAAAAAGAGAGAACTTCATGTAGAATTCTCATATTTGCCAAGTCTTATTTGCCAGTCCAACTTCCAGCTAAATTTATACCTTAAATTTAAATACTCTAAGATATGTCACTTTTGTCTCAAAATAATTGTTTCTAATATCTCCTCTATAATAGCACAATTTACTACTCATAAATTTACTTCTTTTGTTTCTTGTCAGTTTTAATTCCTTTCTTTTGTAATTATTTCATACCAAAGAAAGTATTGAGTTTTTTAGTAGGTAGTTAGGAATCAGCTGGAAATAGTATTTTAAAATACCCTGTCCATAATGAAACACAGGGCTTCTTTTCAGTCATGCTGGTATCAAATGCTGGTTCTGTTGTATATCTTTACAAATATGAATTTGAGTGCTTTCTGAATTTCATTGTGACTTTCTGGCAAAGGTGATGATCAGAATTCAAGAGTAGAGGATTGATAAGCAAAGCCCAATAGGAACGAATTTATAGGGTATCAGTGCTGCTAAAGGTTTTGTCCTTTCTTGTTTTCTTGTTTGCTTAATGGGAGGTTGGAAATGGGTAAGAGAATGAGATCACTGGCGTGTTAGTGGAACAGTTTGGAAATGCATTACTTATGATTTCACTTTTTCAAATAGAACAAAATTATTCTTGAAAGGAAATTTTTAGAGAACTTCTTTATCATTTAGACATGGTTGAGAATGCACCACAGAGGTTCTTTTAAAAAAGACTTAAATTTTAACTACTTCGTAGTAATATAAGAATATGTTGCATTTTTGTGACTCTTGAGTGAGAAACAATGCTGTTCTTTTCAAATAGATGTGTCACAAATCAAGCCAGTGACCTAATGTATAAATGCATTTCATGCATGAATTAACCAGCTGCTAACTAGTAGATCTCAAATTAATGTGTTGTGCTTGCAAACTAACATGTAGTGTGCTCAGGCAGAAATCCTGTATAAAGCACATGAGTTTATGGTTAGAAATATATGAGCTATTTGAGATATTGCTGGTCTAACACCTGCTACAGCCATGTACTTACTGTGATGGCTTCGAGTCTAGTATTTGAAAGACAAAATTTGAAATACTTCAGCTACAGTCTTTTTGAACCTGTTAAGAAAAAAACCATTAAACAAGGTCTTTATGTCAGTGGTACAAAATGAATTTAGAAATCCAGCATTGCGATTTCATGAGGACTGACCAACCCGCCAGGAGAAGGGTCATTATTTTCTGGACAATCTCTGTGAAGTCGTCCAGAGCTTTTTTGCAATTTTTGTGTATGTATATGTGTACTTGAATTGTTCAAAATTGATACTTTTAGTAATGCATTCAAACATTTTTATACTTACCATGTATTACAGAACTACATCACTGTATGAAATTCAACATGTATTATGGAACTGTAAGTTTTACAGTGCAGTGGCAGTTTATTTGGTGGGGAGAACAGTGAACATCCATAGGGACATTAGTGACTAAAAGCCTGTTACTGGTGTTTCTTATCTGTATTTAAATGACAGGCAGACGTAAATTAATGGTGAAGGTTTTTTATTGTGGGAATACAAACATTACCCTGGGAAAAACCAACCAACAAATAAAACAAAACAATAAAAAAAAGCAAACACCAAAATATATTTGACATCCACTGACTGTGGGAAGGAAAGTTCATAATGGCTTTTTCATAAATTTCCAGCTTGAAACTCTTGGTTAAGTAATCTGGGAAATGAAAACATGTTTTGTGTAAGGTTTGAAGATTACTGCTCCCTCAATCGCAGTGTTTCTTTCTGATCCTTGGATTAGTTTGTTTTCCACACATTTCTTAGACTTCTGAAAGAGTTCTTAATTTGGCAGAAACTGAAACAACAGATTTCATTGTTAGATCTATGGTCCAGTTGTGTTTTCTGGGCAAGAGCAGTTCAGGTTTTGGCACTATGGCTGGGAGCAAGTAAGTCCATTGGTTTGCTGTTCAATGAACCAACAGATACTTAGTGCCTTGAAATGGTGAAAGTGAAATATAAACCAACTCCATTTAACTGACTTGGTGTTGATATTGCTTCACTGAGCATATATAGCAAATCAGTCTTAATATCTTTTATGATGTGATAAAGTGAAATCCTTACTTAAGCGATTTACTTAAAGCTATTTAAATAGCTTTACTTAAAGCTATTTAATTAGATGAAATATTAAGGCTTTGATCCAGTTCTTAATGTGAAAATGGAGGGATTAAGTGGAATGTGTCTTGAGACTTCTTTCTAACAGAGTACATTGATTGATCAATTTTGACTTTTTCCAAATACATGAAGATGTGAGAATGATGCTGCAATTCTGTTTGTCAAACAGGAAGCAGGTGCCTTGCTTTCCATTACCCGTGGAAGAAGACTACTTCTCTTGCAAACTTTGGATTAGCATTCCTTCAGGGCTGAACTAAAACCAAAACTCAGTTCACTGTTACTTTTGAAGTATTTGCAGGGTTCCTTATTTCCTAGGCACTTCTTCCTGTAGAAATTTCAATAAATATCATGTGAGGTAAATACAAAGAAGGCAGAACAGATTGGATCCAGACTGCTGGTTTGTATGCCTAGATAGAAGGAATAATATAAAATGAAGAGTCCTCACAAGTTCTGTAAATGTCTTCCATAAGAGTGGTTGGAGGGAACTGCTGTGGAAGTTCGAAATTCACTCTGCAAGACCTGAAAACTGCTTTAAAACTATCCCATGTTTTCAGAAGTGTCTGCTATATCAAATACATTCAAAGCACGAATACAATGAAGCTCCTTGCTTAGAAGTGGGATCTAATTTTCCTGAATAATTTCCTGCTGCACTTATCTCTGAATTTGTGAGAAAGGATGAAAGTCTGGAATCTTTAATACTTTTATTGCCATTTCCACAAAAAGCAGGCTGATACTTGTTGTGAAGATTTATGGTATGCTTATTCTTTTAAAATATACTAGATTCCTATTAATGCCAAGTAAGAAATTCTTTTCATGCCATTCCATTAACCATTTACCTTTCATGTCTTGAAAAAGGTAAGTTTCTGTCTTGTTCTTTGTGTTTCCAGCTGTCAAAGCAGTTATTTCTGTTGGTCACTTAAGTACAGGCCTGACTCCGGCTCTGGGAGAAATAGTGAACCACAAAGGAGGCATGTTTTGAGGGTTGATGAGACATTTTAATCTAGTAAGAGACATACAAATAAATCCACGCAGTAATGAGGTATGCCTGTGTGTAGAGTATGTTTCTGAGAATTGATAGTTACAGGTGTAATGATGTCAAATTAATAGGTCTTAATGACAGCTTCAGTCTGACAAAGTACAATCAAGACTGTTTACAAAGTAACTATTAGCTGTTGTGGCAAATGGAAATGAATTATTTAACTGCATAGCAAGTTCTCTGGCACAGGTAGGAATACATTAAGAGAGAGGGAGAACAAAAGCTGTCAAAATATATCTACTGCATAGGAACAGGGAAAAACTTCATGGGAAGTGAAGTTTTTTGGTGACAGTTGAAGAGCACAGGAAGTACTGAACAATCTATGCATTCAAAACCTCAATGCTAAATGAATTCTGTTGATTTAAAAGTGGCTCAAATAGTTGTGAGACTAAAGAGTGGAGGGAATTGTTGAGCAAATGGCACAAAAAGACTGGGCTAATAATATACTAAACAAAAATGTTTAGAGGCAGTTGTGTGCAATGGTTCTAAGATATGACAACAGTGCTTTTAAATCAAACTGAAATTAAATTTAAATCAAATTAAATTACAACCATTGTTAAAATAGGGCGTTAATCCTGATTTTTCCTTTTTGATGAATAGGGAGTTTCTAAATGCAAACATCAATTTCATTGTTATTAAAACGTTGGTCTAATCCATATGGAAAGTATGTCTCAATTTTTCAAGTTTTTCAAGAGCAGGTTGGATAAAGCCTGGAGCAATTTGATCTTGCCTCACAGCTACTTATGCTTTAAGCAGAAGGTTGGACTAGAGACCTCCTGAGGTTTCTTCTAGCCTAGGTTTCCTATGATCTTATGAAAATATTAATGCAGCATTGTCCATGCGAATCTTTCCAGTATTAATCTCCTGTTGATTTCTTGTAGATAAAATATGCAGATTGTTTGTGGGAAAACTAGTGGTATTCTGTTGTTGTGGGCATTGTTCTTTCCTATAAAGTCTTATGTGCCTACCAAGGAAAACATACCTTCATAATAGAGGCACTCAAAATGGAGATTCTTCCCTGTGAAATATTGCAATAGGCTTTTGCTTTGCTGAACCATGACCAGTTTAAGGTATAATTAATGCAGGTGCAATCACTGTTAAAGATACAGTATTTTTCCAACTGATTCCAGCCCCCTGCCCCTTATTTTTTTTCTTCCTCAGATATAATTATATAAATTTATTTTTTGTCTGCATCACTTATAAATGCTTCGCTGTTTTCTCTTTGCTGAAGTGCTGGACTGTCATGCAAATGGGACTTTCTGTCCGTTTCCACAGGCTTGTCATCACTATGAAAGAAATTATATGTACTATTTAAAATTGTCCTTTTACTTCAGTGCTGGCAGTTCTCTGTAGTGCCTGACATTTCTGAGAGAAACAGCCTGGCTCATCTTGGGTTACAGGGAGGAGAGTGTTTAAAATACAGAAAAAGATCTTACATGACAAGATGCCTCTTCTTTTTTTTCATCCTCACACTCTTCACTGTTCAAACCCCATGAAATCTATATACAAGGGTATGGGATTCAAGTGATTATTGGCCAAGGAAGGCAGCTAAATCAAATTATTTTGTCTATTACCATGAGATTTATATGTAAACAGGAAAAAACACATTAGTCTGAAGTGCTGCATGTAGCCTCTGGTGTATTAGACCATGGTATATAAATGCTTATAGGAGTGTATCTGTGGGAGATTTGCATCCTCCAGAGTATGTTGCTTATTTCAAGACATTGGTTTGTCACTAACAGATTAATGAACTGTTTTAGAGAACTTGGGATCAGTAGAGCAGAGACACGAGGTGTTGCAGGCTCTGTGCTGACAGTGCTTCACAGGAGTTGCTGCTAGTGCTTCCTATGAGAGTGGAAAATGGCATTGAAAATACCTGCAGATTACATTTGCCTAGAATAATTTGTTTCCAAAGTGGATGCACTTATACAAATACTGTGAAGTATTTGGGGTTTGCACCTAAACTTTGTTTCTTTTTTTATTTACAACTAAAAAACCACACAAAAATTAGCAAGAAAACAGCATAGAAATGTAGCATGGTTAGTAGTGGTGTTATGAAAAAATGTGTACATAGAGACAGAAGAAGAAGGGCTTTTGACTTCTTTTAGGAGACAAATAGAGCAAAAATAAGATCAGGAATAATTGTGCACATGCCTGACTGTTTTTCTGCTGTAAATTCCTATGAAGTATCAGCAGTTCTTAGAGACCATACTAAGCTAACAAAATCAATTAGTTTAAATTTAGCTCAGTTACACAGTACATTATTAAAGGAAATGTTAAGCATCTTATTTCTATATTTCTGAAATGAACTCTGTATCATGGAGAAAACATTTGAGTTTTTTTGTAGGAAACTTTCCTTAAATTCACTTTCTTTGTCTTACTGTCTCTCTTACATCAGTCTTCTCTGTGAGATTGTTGTTTAATGAGTGTAAAACATTGCTTTGTGAGCTGACCTTAAAGTTTCCTTAGAAGTTTAAATTTATTATTAAATATGTCCCTGGGGGTTTATTTTTAGAACTGGTTACAAATATTAGACAATTATAGCTCTTCTGACAAAATTGTGTAATAACTGAATCTGTATCTGCCTAAGGGATTCTTCAAGTCAGAACAAGAAAATATGTCAGTGACTACTGTCCAGAAGCACTGAAGAAAGGAATCATTTAATGAATTAATGAGCTATCTGTACTGTATTATCAGACACTTTGTTTAGGGCAGCATTTAGAAAGCACTCTGATTTTGTCCACTCTTCCAATGATAATATAACAGGATTTTCTTGGTTGTTGACTAACTACAATTTCAATTGAATTCTGAAAGAATTATAGGGCTGCCCAACTTGATCAGTAATTTCACTCTGAAGCCTCCTAAAATGTGTCTGACAGAATATGTTAGTCTAAGGTTCTTGTCTCTCTATTTTTTTGTCTTTAAAATAGAAGTCATGTTTAGTAATGGCATAATACAGATACTGATGAAAATATTGCTTTAGTATTGATTAATATGCATGTTTACTCCATCTTTTTTTAAGAACTCTTATAGTAAGGCAATCTGAGATGTTTTGGCTGCCTCAATCAAAAAGAGCATTTTTGCATAAGTTAGTAAGATTTTATTTATTTCTAGCTCACAGATACTACATCACAGGATGAGCAAAAATTGATTGTGTTTTCACCTGTGAAAGAATTCATAGGAGAAAAATCTTGAAGGACAAAAAATTTATCTGAAAGTCACTTGAAGTGTTTTGCTGTTCTGTGGCACAGAGGGGCTATGATGTAGATGTGACAGAGGGTAGCAGTAATACCAGATCAGAACAGCAGAACAGAAAAATGATTTGAACATATTTGGGAAAATGAAGAATATACATATGCCTGCCTTCTTTAGTGTGCCTGTTGTAGAAATTATCTTGTGGAAACTTCTCTATTCCTGAACTGAAGAGGCAGCTAGCTTTTTACCTGAAAGGAAATACAAACAAAATAAGCTGCTTAGTAAAACAAACTAAATAGAGCAAAGTAAATTCCTTTGCCTATAAAAATGATCCAATAAAATATTCATAGAGTATTTTTCTTTTTCAAGAAGTGCATCCTCAGGCAGCCCAATTAAGTGGGATCACGGAAAGGACATATCGTTGTTAGAATATTGCATTTCTCAGTAGCACTAAGTGTAGAAATTCTGTCTGAAGATCAGATAATCAGTTTTGTCACCTTTCTCTTTTTAATAATAAATTAAATTTATACTTCTTTTTCCTTGAGATAACTTTGTGGCTTGTTTTAGTATTTCGGAAAGGAGGATCGTGTCATCACGGATAGTGTAGCAACAGGAGAGTTACTACTGCTGTTTTCAATAGGCTTTGCAAGCATTTATAGGGTTCCCATTACTTCATGGCTCAGGACAGCTTGGAGGTTCACTGTGTCACCCTAAACCACAAACATACTGCCATTTCTCACAAAACTGAATCAGCAGAAGTCACTACTTAGTGAGATAAGTCAGGAATTTGCCTGTGGTTTAGTTTGGACTCTAGGGAATTACCAATATTGTAATGTTTCAAAGTTTTGACCTAGTTTTGAAAATGGTCTGTTTACAGCATTTCTTGAGGCTGGAATATTTTGCATTGTTCATAATTGTTCAGGGAAAATGAACACTGATGTGTAAGGTCGGGTGAGTTGAGGCAGGACTTCTTAAAATATCAGCAGGTTGTATGTTTAAGGGAAAAACTAACTGCTCATGAGGGCTAAACAGGTTTTGTAATGGGTAGCTGAATTCTTCAGCAGCCTCAGATTGCGGCAAACTGTGAAGGATGTAAACAACCAACCTGTTCTAGTAGTAAAATGCTGAGTGCATCTCAAACTGTTTCTACTGGACCAAAGCCTGAAGCTGAGCATTTAGGGATTATTTTACGTTCTTTTAGATGTGAAAAGGTTGACAGAGCTAGCTACCATAAAAACAGCCATCTTAATGGCACTTTTGTCATTGGACTCTCCTTGTCTTGATGAAGTGACAACATCTTAATTGAAGGGAGCAAGAGCATGTTTAAAAATAGACAGATAAATTCTGGGAATGTTTATTCATTTCAGTATTCTCCTTGAAAGAATATTGCAAAATACTGATTCTAAAAATAAATGTGCTTTACCTGAACACCTATTCATTTTATTATTAAATATGTAAGATGTTCAGAAGTTAACTGCAGTGATAAGGAGCAGCTGCATTAACTTGGTGAATTGTTCAGTTTCTAACTATATTCTTCAGGCTTTGTTTCTGTGTTAGCAGCTCTGGAAATGAGAAAGCATCCCAAAAGAGAGGACTCATCCAAATGTTCTGCACCAAAGCATGACCAGAGTTCTCAAGTTGCAGTCAGGCTTAGTCTCACTATCAATGCCTGCATTCTTATCCTGGAATGCTTATTTGGTTTGGGTTGGATTTTTTCTTCGTTAGGATTATAAGTACAACATGTAGGTTTCTGTTACCTGTTCCTGTATTTTTTTTAGCATTTGGGTTTTGTTTGTAAAACGGTAGCTTAGGCCACCATCTACTCTCGTCAAACTTCCCAATTGAATCTTCAGTTCTGCTTAATCACCAATTTATTTCTGCTCTATTTAAGAAATTATGATTTTGTTGTTTCTCTTCTTTAGCATTTTCAATCATTTTTAACTCTTTCAGTACTATTAATAATAGCCTCTAATAAGGGAAGCCTAGTAGCAAAAGCAGTTTCAATATGATTTCTATTACAGGCATAGATATATATCCCCATAAACATACAATTCTATTAATAATAAACATACAATTCTATTAATAATAAACATACAATTCTATTACAGGTATAGATATATATCCCCATAAACATACAATCTGCTTAGGCAAAAAGGGAGCTTGCTGTTAAAATTAACACAAATGCAAAAGCTGGGGATGGGTGTTTGGTTCTCTGTTACTAGGAAAGCTTAGGCAACATGTTGTGTTTAAGATTTGGCATGGGAAGGGAAGGGCTCATTTGACCAGACTGATGTGCTAAACTTACAATTTGATGCTAATGGCTGTGCAGCAGCTATGTTGATGGTGCTTAGAGGACCATCTCTCAGCTGGAGACCAGTAATGAGTGGTGTCCCTCAGGGATCGGTGCTGGGACTGGTCTTGTTCGCTGCCATGGACAGTGGGATTGAGTGCGCCCTCAGCAAGTTTGCTGATGACACCAAGCTGTGTGGTTCGGTGGATCCGCTGGAGGGAAGGAATGCCATCCAGAGGGACCTTGATATGCTTGTGAGGTGGGCTGATGCCAACCTCATGAAGTTTAACCATGCCAAGTGCAAGGTCCTACACCTGGGTCGGAGCAATCCCAGGCACAGCTACAGGTTGGGCAAAGAAGAGATTCAGAGCAGCCCTGTGGAGAAGGACTTGGGGGTGTTGGTTGATGAGAAAATGGCTTGTGATACAAAACTGAAGAAAAATTTGAAAATCAAATATAAATATTTTTGATATTTTTGTAGCTTAAAATATTTTATCCTACTTTGAATGCATTGACAAAATAATTATGCACGTAATTTTGAGACAGAAAAAGTTTCCATAACTTGTCTTGAAAGTGAGTATTGATTGCATTTATTCATCTTTGTATTTGTTTTGCTCCTTTGAGAATCCTGCAATGCTGTATAAAGAGGACTAGATCTTTTCCCAAGAGAAAAATCTGAAGCTATCAAGATACGTGACTCTCTTGAGCAAATAGCAGTTAGATTATAGTTTTTAGTGCAAGTTCACTTTAATCAATCTTCCTCTTATCAAAAGACAGCAAATCAGAGAGAGCTGAAAGACACATGGCAGATGCTCTTTGATTGGAATGACACACAGATTGCTGGCTCAGTAAAAGTGCAATATCATGGTTCAGGCTGTGTGACTTGTCAGAAATTAAAACCGAGTGTCACAGTGACTTGCTAAACTAATTGACATTACGAGAAGTATACCAAGCCGTAACTGCTTTAATTTCAGTGCATGAAATGTAATGATGCTGCATCACAGTGCAATGTATAATTCACTGTGTAGGAACAATAATAATACTGGCTAGTACCAAGTAGACAAATTCATGATCTGTTGCTGAAATGGTAAACAGTCTCTTACTACAGATTTCATATAATCAGTGGCTTTATGTCTAGGAGTCAAGCTCTGCTGACAGCTGTTTGGCTTTCATGCACAAGTCTTGCTTGATTCAATAATACTGCCTTTTTCTAAGAACTGTTGTGGGAGATAAACAGCCCTTCTTTGATTATTTGTTCATCTGAGAAAAGAGAATTGCTGATGAATAATTCTGGGGTAGCTGCTGCAGAATAGATGGTAAGCTTGCACGTTAGGTTCCTTTCCTTTTTGGAAATATTGTAGACTTCAGATCATACAGTTCCTGAGAAGAAAAAATACCTGGTAAGATATGGGAGAGAGAATTAGCTAGAAGTGTTTCATGGATTTGAAGCCAGTCTGGGAAGTAGAACTCGATAGATCAAGAGAGTTCAACTTGAACTCTGTGTAGGGCTCTTGATATCACGTCATTATTTTTTTCTTTATTTTTTTTTTTTAAGTAAAGATTTGCAGAATGTAAAAAATACTTTTCTGGAAGAGCATATGACAGAATTTATTTTGACACTTCTTTGGTATCCCCCATTCTTTCTACAGTTCATTCAACTCTTACGTAAGTCAGTTTAGTGTCTCCAGTATTAACAGAGCAGACTTCCTGTGTTAACTTTCTTGATGTGTGAGATAGGTAATTATGAATCAAACATTGTAGTGGTTGGTTTTAAGTGAAATGAAGATTGAAATGACTGTCAGTCAGCACTCAGGGAAAGACATGGCTTTTGAAACAGATCAACTCAAACTCCTTTAGCCCAAAATTCTTTGGTTTGGATTGTTGTATAGAACATCAGAGTAGTGAAGGGTGTGCTTACCACTGTAGCAACTGCACACATTGGTGATAATTCTACTCCTCAGACACAAAGTTAATATTTGCTTTTTTCTTCTTATGTATATAATAGCTTTTAATATATCAAAATAGGCTTTGCAGTGTAGATGTATGCATTTAATAATCTACTTAATGGCACTTTTAAATATGTTAACAACAAACAGCTTTTTAAATGTACATGGTAGGTAAATATAGTATTCAGGCAAAAATCTTTACCATCAAGTGCTTTCAGAGGGAAATGATTTAGCTTTAAAAATGTCAAACTGGGAAACATAGTGAAGTATTTTTACAATTTAGGAATAACCAGGAAAATGATGAGAAGTGGATTTAAGCCAAACCACAAATGAGTTCTCCGTTCATTACTGATGAGTAAATAACTCCTTCAGCTCCATGCTGCTATCTGTTATAATATGCAGAATATTCATTCTACTTCTTTTTTTTTATCTCCTCCATCATTTCTTGATTTTCATTTCCAAAGCGTTTCAGTAGCTGTGTTATATGCCTGTTAATACAAGTGTTGGTGTACATTTTTAATCTGCACTGTCAAATCAGCCCTGTTTTGTGTAACATAGAAGAGTTATATTTTAAACCTTCTTTTTTTCTCACATTGCACCTTATCCTCATGCTTAGAAAAATTCTACATCTGGTTTTGTATTAGACTCCCACTGTCATTTTGGAAGTTCATGAAATCTCTTTCCTTTTTTGCCTTGACCCTTTTTCCAATATAAAAAGAGGACCAGCTATATACATCTCACAGTATTTGGCCCATGGGTCAGTTCAGACTTGTGTTCTCATCTTTTTAAACCAGCAATAGTCCCAAACTACTATTTCTTTTTTTTTTTTTTTTTTTTTGCTTAAAAAAAAACTTTTTTTTTAAATTTTTTATGAAATTAAAAACT